>LNAC01000047.1:1703164-1720363 GCA_002007465.1 Ailurus styani | reverse complement strand
AGCCCTTTTACTTCAACTGGGAAGAGGCCTACCCGCTGCCCGGCGTCACCTACAGCGGCACGGACCGCAAGCTGGCGCTGTGCTGGGCCCGAGCCCTGCCCCCTCGGCCAGGCGCCTCCCGCTGCGCGGCCCTGGACGAGACCCGGGAGCGGCCCCGGCCCCTTCCTGCCGAGCCCGCCGTGCGGCCCAAGGAGCCCGGGGCCAAGCGCAAGGGGTTGGGCGAGGGGGTCCCCTCGTCGCAGCGGGGACCCCGCCGCCTCTCTGCTGAGGGGGGAGACAAGGCTCTGCATAAGATGGGTCCAGGTGGGGGCAAAGCCAAGGCACTGGGCGGGGCCGGCAGTGGGGGCAAGGGCTCCGCAGGCGGCGGGAGCAAGCGGCGGCTGAGCAGCGAAGACAGCTCCCTGGAGCCAGATCTGGCCGAGATGAGCCTGGATGACAGCAGCCTGGCCCTGGGTGCGGAGGCCTGCACCTTCGGTGGATTCCCGGAGAGCCCTCCACCCTGCCCTCCTCCCGGTGGCTCCCGAGGCCCTTCCACCTTCCTTCCCGAACCCCCAGATACCTACGAAGAAGATGGTGGCGTGTACTTCTCAGAAGGGCCTGAGCCTCCCGCAGCCTCTGCTGGCCTCCGCGGCCTGTTGCCTGGGGAGGTCTGTACGCGGGACGACCTCCCTTCCACAGACGAGAGTGGCAGTGGGCTCCCCAAAACCAAAGAGGCAGCCACCGCGGTTGGAGAGGACGACGATGACTACCAGGCGTACTATCTGAACGCCCAGGATGGGGCTGGGGGCGAGGAGGAGAAGCCCGAGGGCGCGGCCGGGGAGGAGCACGACCTGTTCGCCGGCCTGAGGCCACTGGAGCAGGAGAGCCGCATGGAGGTGAGCAGGAGCGCGCCACTGGCTCCGGTCGGGGGTGTCGGGGCTGTGAAGCTTGGCCGTCAGGGTCTGGCCGTGGGCTCCTAGCTGGCCTCCCTGCCTGCAGTGCGTGCTCTTCGCTGCGCCGAGGTTGATTTTCCTGCGCTGTCTAATGGTGTCGCTCTGATACTTAGAAGTCTTCAGTATTTCTCATTGCCCTGAGTTTAAAAATGAAGGTCCTTGGCATGACCTGCGAGGCTCCACTTGTTCTGATCTTCGCCCGCTTCTCCTGACTCGTTCAGCTGTTCCGTCCTCCATCCTGGTCAGCTGAACCGTTCCCCTAGCCTGCCGTATGCTTTCTCTTGCTTCCTTACATTTGCACAGATTGGCCTTTCTGCCTAGAATGTTCTTCCCTCACCTTACCTGGTCAGCTCCTGTTCCTTCTCCAGGTCTCAGATATCTTAGCGATCACTTCCTCGAGGAGGTTTTCCCTGAGGTTGCTCCTCTGCCCCAGGCCCCAGTGAGGTATCTTAGCCTCCTGTTCCTCTCTTGGCCTTTCCCGGTGGTAGCTGGCTTCACGCTGGTTTGTGCGTTCGTGGGTTTGTTTCTCGGACCAGACTGTGAGTCCCTGTGGTGTCCCCAGGACCAGTACAGGGCCTAGCATGTAGCAGGTGCTCACGGGGTGTTGGCTGCATGAGTGAGGATGGGGTCCTGCCCCTGAAAGTTAGGGCTTCAACCTGTGTGCTGCCCGTATGCTCTCCAGGTATTGTTTGCCTGTGCTGAGGCCCTGCATGCGCACGGCTACGGCAGTGAGGCCTCCCGCCTCACCGTGGAGCTTGCCGAGGACCTGCTAGCCAACCCACCCGACCTCAAGGTAGAGCCGCCCCCTGCCAAGGTGAGAGACCCCCACCTACCTCCTTCCCCACTTACCCCTACCCCTCTTCTATGCCCCACCCCAAGTGAGAGCCTCCTCCCCCCTCCACCAAGATGAGTCAGATTCATTTGCCTGCCTCCTTGTGCTTCCCACTTTAGGGCAAGAAGAACAAGGTGTCTACGAGCCGTCAGACCTGGGTGGCTACCAACACCCTGACCAAGGCAGCCTTCCTGCTGACAGTGCTAAGTGAGCGTCCAGAGCACCACAACCTGGCCTTCCGAGTTGGCATGTTTGCCTTGGAGCTGCAGAGGCCCCCGGCTTCTACCAAGGCCTTGGAGGTCAGAGGTTCTTCCTTTCTGAGCGTTGTACTGCCATCTCCTCGGAGCGCTGCAGCTTGATCTCCATGGAAGTATTAGAGGTTTGAGGTCCTTCCTGTACTGTTAGGTGAAGCTGGCATACCAGGAGTCTGAGGTGGCTGCCCTGCTCAAGAAGATTCCTCTGGGTCCGAGTGAGATGAGTACCATGCGGTGCCGGGCAGAGGAGCTTCGGGAGGGGACGCTCTGTGACTATCGGCCCGTTTTGCCTCTCATGTTGGCCAGTTTCATCTTTGACGTTCTCTGTGCTCCAGGTATGGCGCATGGCTCTACAGCAAGTGGGAATCTTGGGTAGGAGTAGTTTTCTCTAAAGAGAAACCAAGAGCCCCAAGGCTCTGAATTGCCTTTAGGACCCATCAGGGAGCTTCATGAGAGGTCTGAAATGATAAGGGTCTTGGGTTCCCTACATTTCATTCTTTCCCGTGGTGCTTCTGTCTGGCTGACTTACTCCAACTATTATTTAGTGGTTTCTCCCACGGGTTCCCGGCCTCCGAGTCGTAACTGGAACAACGAGATGCCTGGGGATGAGGAGCTGGGATTTGAAGCAGCAGTTGCTGCCTTAGGTGAGTCTAACGTGTCTGGAGCACATCTGTGAGCTAAGCCTGGCCCAGGCCGTAAAGGGCGTGAGACATGCACGGCCCCGTTTTGAAGGGACTGCAGGGTAATGGGAGAGCCAGAATGACGTGTATGAGCCAAGTAGTGCCTATGAGACAGTCAAGAATTTATGAACAAAATTTGTGCTATGGCTGTGGGATACCGTAAGGGCAGCAAAACAGAAATCTAGGAGAAGGACTCAGGGAGGGTGTAGGATATGGAATGTTGGTTAAAAGGTCAGTTAAGTTTTTGATAGGGGGACAAAACACCGTGAATAAAGACACGGGCAGTCAAGTCTTTATGAGAGTGAGGAGTCCAACATCCTTGAGGTGATGGGTATGCTGTGAAGGAAGAGGGGACCAGGTTATGAAGGTCTTCAGAAGCAGATCGAAGCTAAGGCTGGATGTAATAGGCAATGGGCACCTTCCACAGGGGATGTGGTTTGGACCAGGAGAACTCCTCATCTCAGATGCCGGTGGCTCAGCAGCCCTGGCCTGTTCACCTCTGCTCTCTTGGGAGTTATGGCCATTCTCGGTCCCTTTGAGACCCTTCTTCTCACAGGTATGAAGACAACAGTCAGTGAGGCGGAGCATCCCCTCCTGTGTGAAGGCACGCGTCGGGAGAAGGGTGACCTGGCCCTGGCACTAATGATCACTTACAAGGATGACCAAGCCAAGCTCAAAAAGGTAGGGACTGAGGTACTGGGATTTTGACAGGCAGAGAGCAAATTTTACCTCCTTTCTCAGGAATTCCAGTACAGTGAGGAAGGGGCTGTACTGCTCATAGATTAACGGAGAATCTTAGGGACACTTCATAAAGAATAAGACCGAATTGCTGGGGGCGAGGGGTGGGGACTAGGTGGCTCATTCATTTGAGCATCCAACTCTTGATTTCAGCTCAGGTCACGATCTCAGGGTCGTCAGCTTGAACTCCATGTTGGGCTCTGGGCTGGGTGTGGAGCTGGCTTGGGATTCTCTCTCCTCCCTCTGCCCCTCCCTGCTGCGCTTGTATGCATGCTGTCCCTCTAAAATTAAAAACAAAATTAAAAAAAAAAAAGACACACAAAAAACCCACTAGGAAAAAAAAAAGTAAGACCAATGGTTCTCATAGCAGTGCTTGGGCAGGGGATGGAAGACGAGAAACAGAGGGCATAAAGTCAGTTATACATTTACTTTAATATTTATTGAATATCAATATACTCAGTCCTGTGATTAAGTCGGAGGATATCAAGATACATAAGCCAGCCGCTCTCTTGGCGGGTGGGCGGGGGGGGGTGGTTCTCCTGTGGTTGTAACTGGGGAAGGCTTCCTGAAGAGGTAGTATTAAGCTGTTTCAAAGAGAGAGGAAGGTAATAGAAATAGAAGTCAGAGATAAAGGGCACCTGGTCACTGCTTCTGTTCTCCAGATCTTAGACAAACTCTTGGACCGAGAGAGCCAGACGCATAAGCCCCAGACACTGAGTTCGTTCTACTCATCCAGCCGCCCAGCCCCGGCCAGCCAGAGGTCTCCTTCAAAGCATGGGGGCCCGTCTGCCCCAGGGACCCTGCAACCGCTGGCCTCGGGCTCTGCAGGGCCTGCTCAGCCAGGGAGCGTTGCAGGGGCTGGGCCAGGCCCCACTGAGGGCTTCACAGAGAAGAATGTGCCTGGTGAGGTGGGGGCACTGGGCGGGGGGATGAATGGTATGGAACCATGTTGGGGTCCCCTTTCCTGAGCTCCTCCCAATGTCCTATTTTCCCCACCTAGAAAGTTCCCCACATTCTCCCTGTGAGGGTCTCCCATCTGAGGCAGCTTTGACCCCCAGGCCAGAAGGGAAGGTTCCCAGCCGCCTGGCACTTGGCAGTCGTGGAGGCTACAACGGACGGGGCTGGGGCTCCCCAGGGCGGCCTAAGAAGAAACACACAGGTATGACAGCCTGGGGGATGACACGGAGGGAAGGATATTCCTGAAGTCTGAATTCTGGAACTTCTGGTTTCTGAGACTGACTTGTCTTGGGGGTTAGGCATGGCCAGCATTGACAGCAGCGCCCCTGAAACCACATCGGATAGCTCCCCCACCTTAAGCCGGAGGCCACTTCGAGGGGGCTGGGCCCCCACCTCCTGGGGCCGAGGACAGGACAGTGACAGCATTAGCAGCTCTTCCTCGGACTCTCTGGGCTCCTCGTCTTCCAGCGGAAGTCGCCGGGCCAGTGCCAGTGGAGGGGCCCGGGCGAAGACTGTTGAAGTTGGCAGGTCAGTGGAAGACATACCCATCACCTCTCATCTGGCCCACCCTCAAAGCCACATTCTTGTGTAATCTAGCTGTGGTTCCCCCAGTGACCCTACTTAGCCTGGTCTTTCCCAATGTACCTGGATGCCCATTTCAGAGAAACCCCAATCCCCGCCCCTACCCCATTGCCCCTTCAGGTACAAGGGCCGCCGTCCCGAGAGTCATGCCCCCCATGTACCCAATCAGCCATCAGAGGCAGCTGCACACTTCTACTTCGAGTTGGCGAAGACGGTGCTGATCAAGGCAGGGGGCAACAGCAGCACTTCCATTTTCACACATCCATCTTCCTCAGGGGGCCACCAGGGTCCTCACCGCAACCTGCATCTTTGCGCCTTCGAGATTGGGCTTTATGCCCTTGGCCTGCACAACTTTGTTTCTCCCAACTGGCTCTCACGTACTTACTCTTCCCACGTTTCCTGGATTACAGGTAAACCCAGTGTCTGACTTGGGTATGGGAGGGGGGCTAACTGATAGAGCTAAGGGTCTTACCTTTGTGGAGTTACTGGCCCGATAGACGACACCATTCCCGCTCCCCAGCAGTGCCCATACTAACCCCATTCTGATTTTTGCTCCTTTCCCTGAAGGTCAGGCAATGGAGATTGGCAGTGCAGCTCTGACTATACTGGTAGAATGCTGGGATGGACACCTGACACCCCCTGAGGTTGCATCCCTGGCTGACAGGGCATCACGGGCACGAGACTCCAATATGGTGAGGGCAGCAGCGGAGCTAGCCCTAAGCTGTCTGCCTCATGCCCATGCACTGAACCCCAATGAGATCCAGCGGGCCCTGGTGCAGTGCAAAGAGCAGGTATTTCTACAGGCAACCTGGGGACCTGCTTTGCGGCATCTGGGCAGGGGCACTAGGCATGGGGAAAACGAATGGCCCAGCTCTTGATTCCCGTATCCTGAAATCACAAATTGTCCAGTTTGTCCTGCTCTGGTGATACTAGACATATTAATATTAATGCACTTTCACATCCATTACTTCTTTTACCTTGTGACTCTGAGCTTAGGATAGATCCTGTTTTATAGATAAGGAAATGGAGGCCTGTACGTCAGGGACCAAGGCGATCACCAGGCTGGAATCCTTAGGGCAGGCCTTGGGGAGATAGCAGAGTTGGATGGGGGGGGAGTGGCTGAGTTAGTTTGGAGCTGGGACTATAACCTGGGTCTTCTACTGGTCAGCAGGTGTTTGTTCAGTGTCTGTGTGAAGCATTCGCTGCTCTGACACGGATTCTGAGCATTGGCCCTGACCTCTGATGCCTCCTTGGGAACCAGCGAACTGAGGGAGATGTTGGAATGTTGCTTAAAACCGTGCCTGAGTAAAGCCCCTCCCCCTTAACCCTCTGTGCCCCTCCCTTCCAGGATAACCTGATGTTGGAGAAGGCCTGCATGGCAGTGGAAGAGGCGGCTAAGGGTGGGGGTGTATACCCCGAAGTGTTGTTTGAGGTTGCTCACCAGTGGTTCTGGCTATATGAGCAGACAGCAGGTGGCTCATCCACAGCCCGGGAAGGGGCTACAAGCTGTAGTGCCAGTGGGATCAGGGCAGCTGGGGAGGCTGGGCGGGGGCTGCCTGAGGGCAGGGGGGGCCCAGGGACTGAGCCGGTGACAGTGGCAGCGGCGGCAGTGACAGCGGCAGCCACAGTGGTGCCAGTCATCTCAGTGGGGTCCAGTTTATACCCAGGTCCGGGACTGGGGCATGGTCATTCCCCTGGCCTGCACCCCTACACTGCTCTACAGCCCCACCTGCCCTGCAGCCCTCAGTACCTCACCCACCCAGCTCACCCTGCCCACCCAATGCCTCACATGCCCCGGCCTGCCGTCTTCCCTGTGCCCAGCTCTGCGTACCCACAGGTGAGATCAGTGTTCTGCCGGGGCTGGGGTGGGGGGTGGGGGTAGGTGGGTGTGTGTGGAAGAATTGGGAGTTCCTGTGGGGGTGGAGTGGGGTACTCTGGGAGACTAATAGGGCTGTCCTGGTGAGGTGGTAGAGGTCTGGGGACCCAGGCCAACTGAGAACTGTAGGGACACCCACTTGTGGGCCAAAGGGGGAGAGCTACGTCTTAATGTAATTTCCTTCTCTTCTCCCTGTCCTTAGGGTGTGCATCCTGCCTTCTTGGGCGCTCAGTACCCTTACTCAGTGACTCCCCCCTCACTTGCTGCCACTGCTGTGTCTTTCCCCGTCCCTTCTATGGCACCCATCACAGTACATCCCTACCACACAGAGCCAGGGCTCCCACTGCCCACCAGTGTGGCCTGTGAGTTGTGGGGACAGGGAACAGGTGAATGGAGGGGAGGTCCACTGGGCAGGGGAGATGAGGGAGGAACCCGCTGTCCCTCTGTGGGCCGCGAGTTGCTCATACGGCTCCCCCNCCCCCCCCCCCCCCGGCCCCAGTGAGCAGTGTCCATCCAGCATCCACGTTCCCAGCCATCCAGGGTGCCTCGCTGCCTGCCCTGACTACACAGCCCAGCCCTCTGGTGAGCGGGGGGTTTCCACCACCCGAGGAGGAGACACACAGTCAGCCCGTCAACCCCCACAGCCTACACCACCTGCACGCTGCCTACCGTGTTGGTGAGAGGAGGTCCCCTTCTGTGCCCCCACCTGCAGTTGTGCCACGGGCTCTTCGGTGGCACCCCCCCTCCGCACAGCTCTTGATTTGTTTACTGTGGGGTTGGGTGGGCCAGGCTGGGGCAGAGGAGGGAAAGGATGTGCCCCCACCGTGTGCCCACCCTCGCCTCCCAGGAATGCTGGCACTGGAGATGCTGGGTCGCCGAGCCCACAATGATCACCCTAACAACTTCTCCCGCGCCCCCCCCTACACTGACGATGTCAAATGGTTGCTGGGGCTGGCAGCAAGGCTGGGTAACACCTCCCCCCCCAGGACCACTGTCCGCCCCCACCCGCTTCCCCCACCTTCCTATCCCAGACCTCCTTCCTAGCTCTTGCTCAGAGTTGAGGCCTTGGTCGGGTATGTGTGCGTGCGCGGGGGGTGGGGGGTTCCCTCAGCTCCTGGGGTGGAGGGAGGCTCTCTGCCAGGCCAGAGCTGAGAGAGAAAAGCTGGGTCCCTAGGGCAGAGGTGGCCACCCCCGTCTCATGCCCCTCCCCCTGCCCCCCAGGAGTGAACTACGTGCACCAGTTCTGTGTGGGGGCAGCCAAGGGGGTGCTGAGCCCGTTTGTGCTGCAGGAGATCGTCATGGAGACGCTGCAGCGGCTGAGCCCTGCTCATGCCCACAACCACCTGCGTGCCCCGGCCTTCCACCAGCTGGTGCAGCGCTGCCAGCAGGCGTACATGCAGGTGCTGAGCCGGGACGCACGGAGGAGGGTGGAGCCCCTCCCGGGCAGGCAGGGGACCGGCTCCCCGTGGGCCAGGGAGGCCGGGCCCGAGTCTGTGCTGAGTGGCTCCTCCTCTTGCAGTACATCCACCACCGCCTGATTCACCTGACCCCTGCCGACTACGACGACTTTGTGAATGCGATCCGCAGCGCCCGCAGCGCCTTCTGCCTGACACCCATGGGCATGATGCAGTTCAACGACATCTTGCAGAACCTCAAGCGCAGCAAACAGACCAAGGAGTTGTGGCAGCGGGTCTCACTCGAGATGACCACCTTCTCCCCATGAGTCTGACCCCTCTCGGGTCCTTTGCAGGGACACAGGCCTGTGGCTATGGGGGCCCCTCACACACAGGGAGTGAATCTTGGCTGGACAGATCATCCCCACTCAGTTCTTTGGTAGCCCAGGCTGGCAGCTGCTCCTGGGCTGTAGCTTGGGGCCAAGATGTCTCGGACCCTAGAAGCCTAGGCTTGGGGGAGACAGCCCTGTCTGGGAGGGGGCGTTGGGTGGCCTCTGGTATTTATTTGGCATTTATAAATATATAAACTCCTTTTTTACTCTAGTCTGCCTGGGCCTTCGCCTTCTTTCCCTCACGTGCAGATGAGCTTTGAGCCGGCGTGGGGGAAAAGACTGCTACTTGCTTTAGTCTAAGCTTCTCCCACTCCAGTGAGGCAGACAAAACAGAAAAATAAGGATGTTTATTAAGGACATTTCTAGCCCACAGCTAGGGCTCATACTTAGCTCTATGAGCCACTGTCCGGCCTCATCCCCATTCAATGTGAATGACATTAGGGAGGCCGGGCCACAGGTAGATCCCATTGATCCCACAGTAGGGGGTCCCTCCGATAGTCAGGTATAGATATGCTGCTGAGGATGAAGAGGGAAATCATTGGATTAATATGTTCCTCTGCACCCTACCTGGACCCTTTCATTCCTGCCCACCTTCCAAGACCATGGGGTCAAAGGTGCCTAGTACCATGATGTGGGGTATCAAGGGAAGCCCCTTTATAAGACCCCAGAGCTATGGGAAAGGACTGCCTGCCCTTCCCTTCTCAGCCATCCCAGGCCTCAGGGCCACTGAGGTAGAAGGGGCAGGGGCTGGGCCACTCTAATCCCCCGTGTGGGCCCTGCTCTGGGCTTGCCCTTTAGGGAACGATGGGGCTTTTGCTGGTACAGGAGGCCCGGACATCAGCCCAGACTGGAATGTTGCAGTTCTTCCCGAAGCCATGAGGGCACTGGCTGTCCAAGCCGGCTTAGCAGCTTCGACAGATCCAAATTGTGGTTCCGGAAAAAATCCGTAAGAAAAAGGCGGGACTAATAGGAGAAAAATGGAGGCAGAAATGGTAAGGAGCGGGACAAGGATGAGATCTTAGAGGCAGAGAGGGATACCTTGTCTCAGGCTTTACTCACCTCAGCGTCCATATCTGGATACCTACGGCCTTTGCTCTTGCCTAGACAGCGAGTCTTACCACCTTCAAGTCCCTGGCACCAGAACCCCTTATCTTCATCAAATCTGCTCAACAGGAAGATGACATTGGTTGGTAGGGAGAAAGGAAATTCAAACCCCAGAAACGTACACTAATTCTCCCAGCTCACAGGGACACACGTCTCTTCCAAGCAGACATGGTCAACCTGCTTCCCCATTTCCCCCAGATTCCTCCTCCCCTGGGTCATACTCTCCCACCTGAGGGTCCGTGTGTAGTTCAGAAAGGGTGTGATACCCAGGAACTTCTGGATGTTCTCCATTGAGGCAGCTGGGTTGGAACGCAGCTCCTGCCCATCCACAATCAGCAACTAAAGGGACAGGGATGTGGTTCCCTCTGTATTCCTTAGAAGCCTCTAGGCTGAAGGGAAGCGGAGGGGAAGGGGGACCCCAACGAAGGCTACTGGGGGATCATACCTGTCCAGAGGGGTAGTAAGTCAGCCAGCGCTGCAGATGCGTGGAATAGTAGCCAGGGACAAGACAGCGGTTCTGCAGGGAGCGAAGCGCCAGAGGGGCCTGAGAGGAGGCTGAAATCACCTGGTAGAAGGTATAATTCAGAGCAACTGGGTCTCCATGTGCCCGCTGGTGCTGAAGGACAAGGAATAGGAAGGGAAGGGATGGGTGATTTGACCGAATTATTCTGCCCTACTCTTGGTCTAGTGAATAAACAGCATAGGAATCCTTCCCCAAAGCAACTGGTTTACTTTCCCCCTCTTGCTTCCTGTCTCTCTAGCAGTCACCACCTCCCTTACTTAAACCCTAATGTAGCCCTAGTTTCAGGCTCACCTGATACCAGGAGTAGGCCCTATCAGCAGGGTTGGTGAGCACAGTGATGATCTTGGCTCGTGGCAGGAGGGCAGCCCCCCGACGTGGTACAACCTCTGAGTCAAAGTAGGTGGCACTTTTTTCAAACAGAAAGTCAGTGCTGGCATTGGAAGGGACAGGGAAGAAGTCCATGTACCTAGGAAGTAGTACAGATGTGAGGCAGAGAATTTGCAGAGTAAGCTGTGCTAGTGGAAGCTGGAATGAGGTATTTGAGGGGAAGGGAGTGTTCCTCTGAGAAGCATTCCAAGGGGTCTCAGTCTCACCAATCAATGCCCTTGTGGTAATTAGGGCCGTTGAAGAACTGAATCTCCTCAAAGGTGCTGGGGCTAGGGAAGCTGCTAGTCACAGCTGGGTGCAGGCTCAGGAAGAAGTGAATAGCTGTGGTCCCTAAATGGGAGAGAAAGTCCAAACTATTGCGGGAAAGCAGCCAGATGAATGACATGAGCTTTAAGGAGGTGAGAAAATAACTACTCTGGTAGTAATAGCCTCTTTGGACAAACTGGAGTGAGAGAAGGAAAGACTGAGAGAGGCCCAGGGAAGGGTTAAAATAGGAATTCTCAGCCCTGACTGCATCAGAATCACTTGTGAATCTTAAAAAAAAAAAAAAAAAAAAAAATCCACAGATGATTTTGATGCTGAACCACCAGAATTAAGAATCACTGTCTCAAGAGACCGGATTAAGGAGGCGTGGGTATGAGAAGGGAGTTCTTTGGCCAAAGTATCCTTTGGGTTTAAGGCAGGGCGTGAGAAATTAGCTAGGGATGATTCACCTGTCTTCTGGGGTCCCACAATCAGGAACTTGGGGAGCCGATCACAGGTTTTCTCCTTGGACCAGATATCTTTGTGCCTCTTGTCATCACAGGGATTCTGAAAGTGAGGCAAAGAATCAGATGTCTAATCTTTTCTTCAACCTTCCCACCCTCATCATGTCTCTCCGGTCAGCCAGAGCTCCAGCCATACCTGCCAAAGGGGGCTCCGCTCTTGAGGGAACAGTTCAAAGTACTTTCGTGCAAGAGGGACGGGAGGAAGGGTCTGTAGGCGCAGCCGTGTCCAGCACTGGAGGAAGCGCACCAGGCTCTCAAATGTATACAGGCCCAGCCGATCATTTCCATAATTGGACAGATGGGTCATAAAAATGCTGATCTGCAAGGGGGGGGGGTGCCTGCATGTCAGAAGTGGAGAGCCTAGCCCACCTCAGGATCAGGCTTGGTGAGCAAAGGTCCCAGCCTACATACACTCTGGCTCTCCAGTCTTCTAGCCCTTCCTCTCAGCACCTTACCGGATTAAGGAGCACTGTCAGAAAGAGCTCTCCACCTCGGATGCTCCGGTCTAGTTCACGAGAGCCTCCAGGATATTCATTATAGAAGATTGTGTGAGTGAAGAGGCCACACGTCTGCCGTGGCAGTACCTAAAAAGGGGGAAAAGAAAGAGACAGATGAGATTTGAAAGGTGGGACAAAAAGTAGATAAGGGACAAACGTCCCACAGCATTAGGATTCCCTGGGTTTGCAGAGGACAGACTTTTACCAATAAAACTTACTATGTGCATTATGACTCTTTACCCCTCTACCCCCTATTACGTGAACTTGGACTACAAGTTGACAGGACACAGGTCAATGCAGGTTGGTGGCTGTCTAAAGATAGGAGTTTGATTCAAGTTTGTATCAAGGGTCCCTCACCATAATGCCATTGTGAATGAAGCCACGGCGGTAGCGGGCAGGGCGGAGGTGGGGATACTCCTCAGTGCTGGTCACCTGGATGCCCCACACAGATTTCCAGGCCTCATAGAGCTGCGTGTGGATGGGGTATACACCCGAGTGGTGGGGGGCCACAGCGTACCCCAGATCCGTGGGAATCCCATGCTCCTGGGAATGGCATAGACTCTCACCAGGACCTGGTGAGGTTCAGGGAGTAGAGGGTAAAGAGGGTGGGGATGCCTCCGCAGAAAGAAAAATGGACAGGGTAGGGAAAGGGCACCCCATTAGGGGGAAGGTTGAAAAGGAAACATTATCTCTGGGAAAAAGTATGGGGAAGAGATCCAAGGGTCTCACCAGAGCAAACTGTTTGTTGAGCCTCATCTGGTCAGCCAGCACGGAGCGGTTGTGGAACAGGTGTGGCTGCATGTGGCTCCACATGTGGGGGAACCACCAGAACTCTCTGCGGTGCTTCAGCAGCATGTCGTCTCCTGCATCCTCCTCCTCTGTCCCTAGGATCACACACTGACCACTGACCACAGCCAGTTGGGCCATGCGCCCTCCTCCGTTCTGTAACAATACTGACCACCTTCCATTCTCGGGACAAGATTGCTGACCTCTGCCTACCTAAGCCGATTTGCCCCCCTGCTGACCGGCCCTCCAGCCGCCCATGCTAACCTCAATTCATATCCACCGCTAGCTCCTCACAGCATTTGGGCCCCAAGCCCCAACCCTTGTCTCCAACTTGTCTGCCTAGGAAGATGAAGAGTGAAGGGATAGCTCCAACTAAGCTTGAAATGCTGAGGGAGCAGTAGAGTACACTTACCAGTATGATAGAACTTGCCCGAGAAGCCCAAGTTGAAGGTGAAATTGGGGACTAAGGTCCTGAGTTTGTTCTGGGTGGTCAACAGGGCCTGAGAAGGGTAGCAGGAACATGAGAAACCATGAAAGCAGACTGAGTAGGAGAAAAATGAAAAGTAATGTTCTCCCTGACTGAAAAGGGCAGGGATTAATAGCTATGACAAGCTCAGAGTCAAGGGAGTCTGACAGGACAGAGCCTGAAACAGCTTCTGAGGAAAGAAATTTGAGTCAGGAAAAAGACTGACCTCAACATCAGCCACCTTCATGCGGGTACCTTCCTTGCCCACAAAGATGTCATCGATGTCTACCAAGATGTAGCGGTCAAGGTCTAGGCAGAGGCGCTTGCCAGTGAGGTACGCGACAGCATCAACAAAAACAAGTTTGTGAAGCCAGAAGGAAAGGCCATGGCCAAAGAGGACCCGCTGGATGCCATCGTGAAGCCCCAGATCCTGTATGACGGTGGGAAGCCGGGTCCGGCGAGGCACTGGTGCTGGCACAGGGGGCTCAGCTGGCCGAAGGCTGGCAAGAAGCACTGGTTCATACGTGCTATGATTGGATTGGAAGATGGTCCAGTCATCACCAGGCAATGGCCCTGGTTCCAGGCGGCTGGGGCGTGTGAGATGCAGTAGGGGGGCAGAAGGATTCACCTGGTAGTCCCGGAGCCCCAAATTTGAGTGTAGGAAAAGGGGAAAGCCCTTGAGCTGGGCACTCAGTAGGCTATGTTCATGGGCTCGGAAAAAGCCAATGATGCCCACACCGTATTCCACACAGTACCGGTCTAGCAGTTCCCGACTCCAAGCATCCAGGTTGACATACTTGAGCAGGTTTTCATAAATGACCAAGACATAGCGGCCACGGGTATGATCAGTCAGTGTAGGCATGTCCCCTCGGCCAGGTGCTAGCTCGGTGCTGTAACGAAAACGACTAGACTCCAAGATGGCCACGATCTCCTGCCCCAGCTGTGAGTAGGCACTCTCCACAAACACGAGGACCACAGGTTCAGTTCGCACTGTCTCTGGTGGCCTGGGGGGCCGCGGTGGGACTGGAGGACGTACAGGGCCAGGACCAGCAGCCCCACCACTGCTGCAGTCTCCCAAGGGCAGGGGCAAGGGTTCCTTGGCCTTGGGGCTAGTGGACACGTAGTAAGCCAGGAAGCCCATGGAGCCCAGACTGAACGCGATCAGCAGCAGTATGAGGCGGTGCAGTTCCAGCTGCCGAGCTGGGCGTACCACCTTCCACAGCTTGAGCATGGCGGGGAAGGGGAGGCGGGAAAGGGGAAGGCAGGGATGGGGACTACCTCAGGGGATGGGAGGTAGTTCTATAGGCTGGGGCTCTCTCAGGAGGGTAGAAGGATAGAAAAAACAAGGGAAAAGGATTTCCTCAGGGTCAGTTCCCTGAAAAGTTGGAGTCAAGTCCCCTTACGTTCGGGTAGGGGGGTCAGAAGGGGCAACAAGGGGCAAATGGACAGAGTCCATCGGCATCAGGTCACCATGGCCCCCTGGTCCATGGCTTCAGGATGCAAATCTAGCCAGGCTCCACTCTCGGTCCTGCTGAGCTCCTCACATCAGAGGTCAACAAAGTCCATCATCTCTGCTCTCACTATTTGTAAGACAGAGAAATCGAGGGTTACTTCTCCACCAGAAAGTGTCTCACTAATCCATTCCCCTCTTCACCCATCTCTCTTACCTCTTGCTCACAGGATGATCTGTTCTCCAAAAAAAAAGCTCCTGTAGAAGAACACCACAGTCTGAGTCTCATAACCTTCACTTTACAGCTTGTTCCCTTTCTTAGAACACTGTCTAAATTCTCCTTCCTGAGGAGTATATTCAACTGTTGGAAGGGAACAAATTTCCCACCAGCAAGAGACCAAACAGCCCAGGACACTGAAAATGAACCTGCTCTGAACGAAGTTCTCAGCCCACAACTGAGCAGTTAGTTGGTCAGCCCACAAGAGCTCTGGTCAGCCTGAGAGGAAAGGACGGAAAGCCCCACACATCCCGTGCTCCAACGAAAAATCAGATAAGAGGAAACTCATGAGTCTGTTAATCTTCCTCATCAATCAAACCCAACCCCACAAGCTAAAAGCACTAACGAACTTGCAGTCAGGAGGACGCTATGGTGGGGGCTGCTGAAGGGGCAAGAGAAGTGCTGCTAGCTCATCATTCACTTCCAAACCCAGAAGCCGGGGACTCTCTTCTCCACGGCTTTCCGAAAATACTCATCCCCTGCCCTTCACCTGCGCCCGTGTGGGAGAGGTGAGAAAAATGTAGCCCCAGGGCAGGTCACATCACTGGGGTCTAAGATAAGCTGGAGAGCTGAGTCCAGAGTCTCTCTCCCTGTCACTTCAGTTTTCCTTCCTAACTTAGCTTCAGTGATACTATCTGCCATCATGGAACAGCTCAGAAACGTTCTGAGCCTGCCTGCGGAGACACATGAGGGACTGAATACCATTACAAAACACCAGAACAAACTGAGTGGCGCTGGGTGAGAGCAACAGGGATTTAAGTCGCATCCAACCAATAAGAGACGGGTAAGGAGAGTTTGACCAGAAAACAGTTTCAAGGAGACCGAATTCTGAAGACTGTTTTCTTCAATAGACAGACTGCTTCTAGAAGCTGTACTGTTGCTCTCTCCAGCTTAGCCATTCCTAGTAAGGCCAGCGACTGGCAATCCGCCTCTACTACCCCCTCCCAGGCATACACGTCTCAGGGGTTCCTCAGAATTTAGAGAGACAACGTAAAAACCGTTCAGCTCTGGCCTGGGTCAAATGAACTGACGTGAAAAGAACGCTGGGAAAGGATCAAAGTGGTGACGGGAAGGGGTGAATCTTAAGAGTTAAAGGAAACTCCTGGGGGGAAACAGTAGTGAGATGTCATCACCCAGAGGAAGTGGACACTGAGGGTGTCTCACCCCTTAATGTTAAGAACAACAGTAAATAGTTACTGAGAGCTTACTCTTCGCCATTCTTCTAAGAGCTTCCCACATATTTAAGGCTCACATCAGCCCTGGGAGGTAGGTAAGAGGTAGAGACTGTTACTATCCCCACTTTACCTATGAGCGATCTGAGGTCCAGAGACGCTTAGTAACTTGCCCAGGATCACACAGCTCTGTCCGCGGAGGATCTGGGATTCAAAGTCAGGCCTGTCAGGCTCCACAGTCCGGGCTCTTAAACCACTGCATGTTGGCTTCACACCTAGAAGCAGCAGCAATATTCAGGGAAGGGGAGCTGAGGGAGCTCCGGGGTGGAGGGCGGGATGGGATAGCAACGCGGGGTCGGGGGTGCTGTACGCGCGGGGGGCAGCGGGAGGTTTCGGAGGCGGGAACCGAAGGGGTCACCCAGGCCCGCGAGAGGGACCGGGGAGGGGGCCGCGCGGGGCCGGCGCCGTGGGAGCCGGGACACGGACGGGGGGTCCCTGCCGCGGGCGGACACCGGGTCACAGGCGGACAGAAGGGAGCGCCGGCTGGGCACCGGGCACGGGACGCGCCGCGGACAGCCTGGCGGGACCTGGAGGCAGGCGTTGGGCTGGGAGAGCCCGGAGGGGAGGAGGAGTTACTCGTGCAGGGACAGGTCACTGGTGGTGATACACTACCAATCAATTTGTGTTCTGTAAATAAGTTATAAAACACTAGCCAATTATAACATTTCTGGGTTCCCTTTCAGCTAGAGGTGGCGTTGTGCTGCAGTGTGAAATCACATGATTGCTGCCTTTCCGTTCTTTATTACAGAGTTCTCTCCTACAGGTAATTTGGAAAGGGTGAGGTACGGCAGGCTTTAAGATCCTTNTGGCGGCACTGAGGGGAAGTCTGCGAGGGGAGGAACTGCGGGCGGCCGTGGGTGGGGGCCGCACTCCGAGCAGGGCTGGTTACCCTCAAGGGCGGCTCACCCGGCGGACTAGGCGGCGTCCCCGCTGGCCCCGGGCTCCGCCGCGTCCCGGGGCTGCCCGGCTTCCCAGCTCTCGGGGCCTCGGGCCGCGTCGCGGCGGCTCCGCCATCTCCGAGCGAACGCTCTGCCGCAGCCGGGCCCAACCACCGCGCCCGCCCGGCGGGGAGG
>LNAC01000047.1:1680197-1702814 GCA_002007465.1 Ailurus styani | reverse complement strand
CGGGGCAGCCCTTGACGCGGGCGGGGCCCGGGGGCGGGGCGAGACCCCTGGCCCGCCGGCGAAGGGCCCCCGGCTTTCCCCCACCCCCACCCCCTGCTCGCCCCTGCAGCCCGGTGGGCTGGTTGGAGGCTGATGAGTTCAGGAGGAAGTTTTCTAAAACGGGCCCCAAGGGGGTGGGAGAAGCTACATCTCTCCATCTGAAACCTCGTAACCCAGGCTGCTAAACTCTTGAGCCTTTGGCCATAAGCCTCCAACAGCAGTAACACAATGGACTGTTTAAAGGTTATTTTATTAAATATCTTCAGTTCAAGGTTTCATTGTAACAAAGCTATGAAGGGTCTACCAACATTCAGAACAAACACTATTTTTAAATTATTTCTATGTCATCATGCAAAAATTCTGCATCAAATGCCTTCCATTTCCTGTTTAAAAGGTGATTTTTTTAATAGTCTATTGTCTATAGATGCTGACATTAGCCCCAGAAGAGGAGTAAGAATGCTAAGAAGTGGGGCTGGAGCAGCCATATGAAGCTATGGGTCTTAATGAACTCTAAGACCGTTTGTCTTCAAGCCAGCAAAACCAAACCCTGTGGTGAAGGCGTCTGCGTGCTGGTACTGCAGGCTGCAGGGCAAGAAAGGGCTAGGGCCCAGGGGCCGAGGCATGCATGAGGTGCTCAGAGGAGCCTGGCTAAACCCAAGCACCAGCACCTGTGAGTCTGCTCTCTTCTCAGCTGGCTCCAAGGTAAACCTGTAGCTTTGCCTCTTCTCCCAGCTCCTGTGCCTCCTGAAGGTAGTGTCCAGGAAGCTGGGGTTTACCCACCTTTCCCCCAATAGCGCAGATAAGTCTGCACAGTTGTTTTGGGGAAACCAAGGCCATGACCAGTTGCTCCTCCATTATCTTCTCTGCTATCTGCTCAGAGTATAGATCTTTCCCTCCTGGAATGGAACTCCTTGAGCACAAAGAGGGACAATGAATGTAGGAGCCTTGACTCTGGACACCTCTTTTGGGTACATGCAGGTGAGGGTGGGGGGGTGATGCCCATGCAGATTGTCCAGCAGTAAGTCATATACTTCAGTTGGTCAGTAGAGAGGCCTCTTTAAAGAGAACACCTCTTCTTGCCAGAGCAGTCAGGTCAATCTCAAAGACAGGAAAAGAGATGGACGTGCAGCAAGGGAAGAGTAAGAAACGAGGCAGTCCTGAGGGCAGCCTGAATGCATAGAAACAACCATCAGCTCAATCCCACTGCCTCACTCCTCCCATCCCACAGGGGCACTTGGCAGAGGGCCCAGGCCCAGATGAGGGTCAGCACGGGGACCGCCACCATGAAAAGGCAAGACAAAGATGGTCCAAATCAGCACAGAAACAGAACCGCCAAAGGCAGCAAGGGGAGCCCTGACCAGGGCCTGGCTCTCTCTTTGCTAAGTTATAAGAAAACAAACACAAAGCAAAGCAACAACCCCTCCCTGTTCCCAGCTGCAGGTATGGGGCCTCAGTATCAGGGCCCACGTGCACTGTGCATCCTAGAGAAATGGATGAGTAAGTGAGTACATGTCAGACTAACACGAGGTTTCTCATCAGCTTTGTAGCGGACACACTTCTGCAGCACCAATTCTCTTCCTTCTACGCTAAATGAAACAGTACAACAACGTCCAGGCCCTCAGTCCCGAGGCCACTGCTTCTCAGCTGCCTCCACAGCAGGCTGGGAGCTCTGTGTTCTCTCCCAAGTAGGTCTGATGGCCACGATGTTCTTATCAGCCTCATTCTAGGCGCTATGCAAGTTCAGAAGAAGTCCGTTCCTAGACCTGGGGCAGGCAGGCCACCTCAGGGGCTGCAGTCACATCACAGACCCCAAAGCTCTGTCAGAGTTCTTGCCTGGTCCCCTGGGTCCACGGAGGCCAGAGGCCGAGCTCACCTCTTCAGGGCTGGTGGGTGAGCCAGCTGCTCATGCCAGGACCGGTGTCACACAAACTCCTGCCTTCTTGCCAGCCCAAGGGCTATCGGTGGTTTTAAAATGCATCATGGTATGGATTCCATTTTTTTTTTTAAAAAAACAATCTTTTTTTCTTTTTTTTTTTTCTTAAATGTAAAAAACACCTCGGTACAGCAGAGACAGACACGAAGGGCGGGCGGGAGGGCTGCATGCAGGGGCGTGCATTGGCTGCTGCCGCTTTGTAATTTAATTGTTTTAAACCTCAAACGAACAGGACTGCCGCTGTCACTCAGGCCCTCCAGAGCCACTGGCTGCGAAGGTTTGACCTCCGGCTGGGATCTCCTAATGCCCCTGTCAAAGAGGACAGACGTGGTAACAGAACAAAGGACAGTAAGCACACAGATGAGTTCCAGGGACTTCAACACATGACACACGTGGCCAAGTCTGCCTGAGAAGGTGGAGGATGGGGGAGAAGCTAGCATTTAAATATAACATCGCTTCACATTTGCTGAGCAAATGCTTCACTTATGAGTATCTTATTTAATCCTCAACTCAACGAAGGAGGTACCACTCTCTCTCTCTCTGTTTTGACAGCTAAGGGAACTGAGGCTTAGGGTAGGGAAGTCACCTGTCCATAGTCACTCAACTTGGAGTTCTGGAGCCAGACCTAAGTCCATCTGACGGCCTCTGCCACTCCCTTGGGACGGTCCACGTCTCCTCCCCCAGGGCCACTTTGCAACCTCCTCTTCCTCCTCTGATCCCATCTGTCCCCTTCCTCGCCCCCCCGCTACCAGGTGCACCTGTGGCTGAGCTCACTGCAGCGGTGCGGCAGGGGCTCCTGAGCAGTGATAGTGGACATTGAGCCACTTGCCATCCCGGCGGTGCCAGACCCGGGTCTCCTCCGACTGGCTGGTGCGAGGCCGACCCTGCCCATCGATGTACTGGGTGAGGCGGATGTAGGCGATGCAAGCTGCGTCCTCCCCGATCACATGGACGTGCGGGTTCAGGATGGTGGTGTGGATGGGCTTGCTGTTCTTGGACAGAACTGCAGGGGGCAAGGCAGAGTGCGGGAGGTAGGAGGGCGTCAGGCCTGGGCACGGATTTCCCTCCCAGCCTGCGCTTCCGGGTCTCACCCTCTCTCCAGCAACCAGTCTGGGAGTCTCTAAGTCCCCCACACGCCAGAGGCCAGGAAATCCCAGAACGTTAGTCTCAGTTATCCAAAAGGAAGAAAGAGGTGGAGAACGATGATAACAGCAACTGCTACTTTAATCAGACATTGCGCTGGGGGTTTTTACATACATAAGCTCTATTTCTTGGTCAGTATTATTATCTTTATTATAAGATAATGAAACAGGCTCAAGGAGGTTACGTAATTGGCTCAAATCACACAACATTTGAACTCAGGACCATCTGACTCTTAACTAAAGCCTAACATCTTTCCACTCTTCCAGGCTGATGTTTAGATTTCATAAGGGTTGGCTTGGCCCTAACTGGCTACAGAGCAAAATCCAGAGCTTAAGATTTCAAAGTGCGTTTGTGATTTAGGGAAAAAAAAAAAAAAAGTCCAAAGTTAAAATAGAATCACCAAAGCACCAAGCTCAGGATGTTGCCAGGGCCCCCAGGTTCCTCTGGGGGAAAGCCAAAGTTGTATTGCCGTTATCAGCGAACACGGCAGATTGCATTGCTTTAAATGAGATTCACATTTTAATTCATTTCGGATGTTGGACAGGGGCTACCTGAGACCCTCTCTAAGGGCTTCTATAAACTCTGAAACTGCTTCTGGCTAACAGAATTACTCAAAGGCTTACATTTGCAGCTGAGACATGGAGAGGATGGTGGTTAGTAGAGAAAACAGTGACAAAATAAAACTTGGGGCAGGATGGGGAAGGCCTAGGACGAAGTAGGAAAGAAAAGAAGAAAAAAATAGGGAGGAGGAGGGTGCTAGACAGTGGAGAGAAAGATAGGAGGAGGTGGTGATTCATCTTCTTCTCCCCTGGGACTTCCGTGATCTGTCCAGGGTGCACAGCCCCTCGGGGAGGACCGTCTCCCTCCCTGGTCAGGAGGGCCCCAAGCCACAACTTCTGATCTCATAAATCACCTACAGTACCCTGCTACTTGCTCGTACATTCTTATCCTGGTTTTACTTTCCTCTGCCGTGAGACCAGTAGATAGAGAGCTTCGTGATTACTTGCTGACATCATCTCAACCTGATCTCAGTGGTTTCCAGTGTTCGCAGAAAGAGGTGAGGCTTAAAGGAATAGAGACCCTGATCGTGAAACCAGGGCTGCCACAAAGCTGCTGCAGAATGAAGGCGCACGTGGGGCTCGGGAGCAGGTCCTTCAAAGGTGTCAGTTTAAGACCATCCTCAGGGTACAAGGAGGCAAACGCACAGACCAGGGTGCAGCCAAGCAGGTCAAGTAAGGGAAAAGCGGGCAACTGGGAAGAGGAGGAGGTGAGCAGGGACAGAGGCAAAGGGGCTGAAGGGGCGGGCAGGAGTATATCAGCAGCACGAACCCACTCACGATTCTCAAAGTAAAACTTATGGAAATCCATCCCCTCCACGAGGTTACCGAGGGCCTCAGGCTCAAAGGAAGTGAGGCCTGGATCGCAGATCTTCCTGCAGAAAGAAAAGCAGCCCGTCAGTCTCGTACGGGGATGACTTGTGTCTCTTTCTTGTCAGTGGCACCTGTCCTGCAGCACGTTAGCTGTGGGCTAGGCCTGACAAGATGGCTAAGATCTCAGGGATGCGGGGTGCTATCACAGGGTATCTGCCTGGGAGGGACCCCAGCCCGAGGGCCTGGTGTTTCATTCGGGCACTGTGCCCAAGGGCCGGCTTTCCCTTTTCTCAGGGTCCAAGTTGATTTTGGGGAGGAGGGGAGGCCTCGAGAGACGACTTGGGTCACAAGGAAATGGGTCTCTACTCACGTGTAGGCTTCAAAGTCCCCATTGTTGATGGCCTCAATCAGTTGTTCTGTGATCTTAATGATCTCCTGTTTTCGCACTGTGGGGGGAAAAATCCAGCAATTTACCTGCATGGGACTGGGAGCTCCCAAGTGACAGAGAGCCCTCCCCAATCCTTTAGACAATCCCCTGTGATCTCTGTGACAAAGACATCCCTCTTCCCTATCTTGAACATTAAGGCCCTCTGCAGGAAGAGCGAGCCCACTTTTCATGCCTCCTCTGTTTCTATAGAGCTAACGGCCCCCTCCTCCCGAAGCCTACTCATTAGCTACGGTTCTCTGGCCTTTGTCTCCCTCTCCATCAACAACCAGGATGCAGAAAACATTCTTGTCTTTTACAGCTGAGGAGCCTGGCCGGCACGACTACTCTGCCCAGTGTCCGTGTGTCCCATCCCCAGCACGTTCAGCCTCTTTAGGAAGCATCTCCCGAGACGGCTGCTTCCACCGCCTGTTTATTTCTCTCACCCGAAGGGGCTCAGTCAGGTCTCAACTACCAGCACCAGCACACCACCTGCAGCCCTCACTCCAGAACCTAGCCCTGGGCCCCAGCCAGCCTGACAGCAGAGCCTAGCCAGGGGTAAGGGCTCTAAAAGGATGAACAGAGCCCTGGGATGGAGGCTTAATTCTCTTCACCCTGCTCTTCTCCTCCACAGGGCTTTTCTGGGGTAAAGGATCTTGGAACTATAAACACTCTTTTAAAGTGGAGCTTCTCACTGGGGAGATGGCTCCATTTACCCTGGATGAGCCTTGGGAAAGCTCTAAATCTCACACCAGCTCTCATGCCCGGATGTGCCCCTCCAGAAAACCAAGACAAGGCTCGGAATGGCAGGCAGGCAGAACTGGTGCCCTCAGAGCCCCCACCCCCACCCATCCAAAGCCAAGGCACTGCTGCTGGCGGTGTCCTGATGGGGAGCACACTATCAGCAGGGGCACCGCGAGGGTAAGCGAGGGCTTGGACTGAGCTCAGGCTAACCCTGGCCAGAGCCCCGGGATGGCCCAGGCTTCAAGCCTCTCCTCACAGGAGCAAGAGGCTGCGAGACAAATGCGAGCATTAGAACAGCGCAGCCAATGGGCACAGCTGGGAGAGGGGGGCACAGCCAAAGACACGCCAGGTGGGGGCCCCACAGCCACCAGCATGGTCAGGGAGGCAGTTCCAGGCGAATAAGCAGCACATTAGGGGAACAAACGAGCTCTATCCACTTCCCAGAGGCAAGCAGGTGTGTGTACACACAGACACACAGACACACAGACACACAGACACACACCCCCCCCTCCAACCCCACCAAACCCATTTGCAGGACCTGACTGGGGCCCTATGGGTGAAGAGGATTGTGTTCATAATCTCTAAAAGGATAGACGGTAGAAGGAAAAGAAGCAGACAAAGGCATTCTTTACAGAGACACAACTTCAAATCTAAACGTGAGCTACCATTAACCCAGCAAGGCATCGAATCGAGACATTCCGCTATCTCATTTATTTTTCACCACAGTGCTCTGAGGTGGGTGCTACTTGACTCCCACTTCATAGATAAGGAGGCTGAGGCTCTGGGAGGTGTCAGCTACCTCACACATTTCTGGAGGTAGTGCAGCTGGGATTTAAACTCAGGTCTGTCTCACCCCAAGCCTCATGCTCTTAATCTGATATTCTGAGCCTCAGGCAACACCACATCCCAACACGGTTCTTGGCTAATTCATCATCACCCCCGCTCCCACCACCTCCGACCTGGTCTCTGACTTGGCCTTTCTTCCTGGCTCACTGCTGAGGCAAGGCCCACCGAACATCCCAGGGGCTTCCTGTTCCTTCCCACCATGCCGTGTTCTTCCCCCCACTCTTCTTTACGTCTTTGGGCCCTGGTCCCAGGGGCCCCTGCCTGGTATTAACAGCGCCTCCAATCAGCTCCCCCACCCAGCAGAGGCCGAGCTCCCCAAGCTTACTAAGACAGACAGCTGGGTTGGGCTGACAGCTCGGGGTGGGATCCCTGAGGGGCTTCAGGATGAGCCAGGGAGACAGAAGCCAGATTGTGCCTCCCTCACACTTACTGGCTGAGGAGCAGAGAGAAGGCTGGGGCTGCATGCCCGCAGAGGGGGCTGTTCTGTCCCGGGAGCTCCGTCCTTCAGGCACCGAGCTGCCATTCCCAGTGCGGAGCGAGGCAGCTAGCCAGCCAGGGCAGGGCAGGGCAAGGCAGAGCAGCCAAAACAAACAGAACAAGGCAGGTGAGCGAGCAAGCCAGACAGGACCCAAGCCCGTGGCACTGCAGAGCCGGGGCAAGGCAACGCCTTGGACCACATCCCACGCTGCCGCCTCTGCCAGAGAGGCCTCCCAGCTGACGGCCCCAGGAAGGCGCACAGACTTGGCCTTGCGGCTTCCAGAGGAGCCTTCAAAATAGCCTGTACAAGGACCCCTGCTCCCAGGGAAGATGATGTAGGGGGCTAGGCTACAAGGTCAAGAGCCGTGAAGGAGCCACTTACTCCACAGCACCCCCAGAACTGAACTGCTCTGGCCCGAATCCCAGCGGCTCTAGAGGTACTGTTCTTCACTACCTGATATGTTGATGCTTTCTATTTTTTGGTTCCCAACGGTTTAGTGCCCCTTTACTGCCCCTGGGTGTGCCCTCGCAGCCCTGTCCTTCAGCACTTCTCCATCTGCTCTGCGAGCCTGGCCTCCGGTCACTCACTGATGGCAAAGGCAGCGATTCCAGGAGGCCAAACCGAAGAGCAGGGCAGAGGTGCCCGGTGGTCTGGTCTGCCACGCCCTCTCACACCCCTGGCCCTCTGGCCAGTGGTCCTCACCGGGCCGTCAGAACATGGCCAAATGTGGTCCTGACTCCACCACTCGTGCCAAGACTTTGTGATGAGAGTCGCTGAGACCGGTGTGTCCGGGACTGTTCTGGTTTTAAAACTGAAAGTTCCGCAACCTGGGAATCGCCTCAGTCCTAGGGAAATCGGGACGATGGGTCACCCTCCTAATGACTCACTGTATTTGTGGGCTACTTCTGCGGGGACTCAGGACATTCCTGTACTGGGATGTCACATCATTATCAGCAACAGGAACAGTTCTCTGAGTCCTGACCCCGGAACGGCTCAGGAAAAGCTCTGGTTTAGCTATTCTAGACTTGGGGTCAAAGAAGAGAAGCCTCTTGCCCAGACTAGCCAGGCCAGACAGGGACCTCACATCTTAGGCCATGGAAAGGAGCTTTATTGCCAAGCCCTCTCCTGGAGTAGAGGAGTCAATTCTCAGTTCTGGGGACAGACAAGACAGGTGCCCCAGTGGAGCCAAGGTACCTGGGACACTGCTGGGGTCCCTTCCCCACCACGGCCCAGCACCTACCTTTGAGGTCTTCATCTTCCGTGGTGGTGTTGCAGCTCTCTGTGGAGCCCTGCAGGCCAAAAAGAACATGTTTCTCTACACTCAGGCCCTACACCAGAGGAACCGAGCAGAACAAAAGCAGAGTATGTGCTTCTGCAGGAGGGGCAAGGAAGAATCAGAGAAGGTTCGACTTTCACCCTTGCCATCTGACTTTTTTACAGAACCCTGGATTCCCAAACGCCCTCTCTAGTCTTCCCCAACTCAGTAAATGACACTATCTATCCTGTCCTAGGGCGCCTGGGTGGCTCAGTGGGTTAAAGCCTCTGCCTTCGGCTCAGGTCATGATCTCAGGGTCTTGGGATCGAGGCCCGCATCGGGCTCCCTGCTCAGTGGGGAGCCTGCTTCCTCCTCTCTCTCTGCCTGCCTCTCTGCCTACTTGTGATCTCTCTCTGTCAAATAAATAAATAAAATCTTAACAAAACAAAACAAAACCTTAAGAGCCCTCTACTAGGTTTGATTCGAGGTTGAATCTTGGCTTTCTCTCTTTCCCTTATATCTTAAACATCCAATCTAAATTCAGTTCTGTCAGTCTTACCTCCTGTCTCCTACCTCTTCATTTTTTTTTTTTTTAAGATTTTATGTTTTCGTAATCTCTACACCCAGTGTGGGGCTCGAACGCGCGACCCCGTGATGGAGAGTCACACGCTCTATCAACTGAGCCGGCCAGGGGCCCCTACGTTTTCTCTTCAAACGCACAGCTACACTCTGAGTCCAAGTGACCAGGGTCGGCACCTGGACTACATTAGCTTCCCGGTCCCCTACATCCCCGCCTGCCTCCTCCCTAAAGTTCTTGCCCAGGCCAGAGGGGCTGTCCAGAGTGTCAGACATTACTCCCCCACGAAGAACCCCCGATCGCTTCTCCTTGCTGCCGGAAGAAGAGGCGCACAGCCATGCAGTCCCACATAGCAGGCCGGCCTGCCTCTCCGGCCCCACGCCCTCCTGCCGCTCTCCCCAAGCCCCACGCTCTTGGCCCTGCTTCACTTCCTGTTCTGCATACAGGCTAAGGCCCCGCACTTACAGCTCTCCTGTCTAGGGCACTCTGCCCCAGAGTCGGCCTGGCTGTCTCCTTCCCACCATTTAGTTTTTAGCTCAAAGAATCTCCTCCCCTGACCACTTAAAAGAAAAGCCCTGCCCACCCCGTCTCTTTCCCTCTGTGTCATTTTCTTCGTAGCACTTACCACTATTGGATTTTATCTGACATATCTGGTTTTGGGTTTATTATCTGCCTCCCCTACACCCATGGAGAGGGATTTTTGTCTTGTGTCACCTCTGCAGACCAGAGCCATGGATGGTTTGGGGCTCAATAAATATTTACTCATGGGGGTGCCAAGAAGACGACAAGGTTACTGAGGGCATAAGAGGGCGAGGCAATGGAGGATGTTCTAGGGTCTATTATACTCTTGTCTCTGTTGTCTAGCTGTTTGCTGTCATTTAAGCCTCACACATCATGGAGAGAGATTCCATTATTATCCTTCATTTACAGATAAGGAAACTGAGGTGCAGAGGGCTACAGTGACTTACTCAGTGGCCCAGGATTCAAACCCAGGCCCATCTGACTAGAGCGCGTGAAGTATACTGCCCTTCCAGGGAAGAGAGCGACAAACAGGTACACACTATCCCCAGCCTAGATGCCGCACACACCTTGGCCTCAAGGTGCGGCCCATAGGCTGCCATCTGCAGGACCTCTAGACCCCGGGACCCAGCCCACCTGTTTCCTGCTGATCCGTAAAGCAGGAGACCAGCTCAGGAGCCACTCACCTTGATCCCGTCTGTAGCGTTGTGTACCACGGTGGTTTGTGGCTCCTGTGAGAGAAGATGAAAATTATCCTCCTGACCTGGGGACAGACCTACGGCTCCTCCCTGAGGGACCCCATCTACAGCCCAGTCCCTCATAGACCCTATGACGACCACTGAGGCCTGCCCACCAGCTGGCCCCACAACACAAAATATCCGGGCTCACCTGGGTCCCAGGCAGCTGGGAAGCCCCAGATTTAGGAGACGGTGCTGGCTGAGTAAGAAGGACAGGCCTGGCACTTAGCAAGAGCAGGCACCAGGGAAGGTGAGAGGACAAGGGCCTCCGTCCCTGATTCCTGCTGGAGCTGAGGGTTCTCTCCCCACGGGACGAGGATGGTGGAGGAGCCGTGGGGCTGAGGGCACCGGCCAGGCCCTGCCAACCGCGTTCATCAAGGGGTGTGGGGGAGGTGGGGACACAGAGAGACCCGACTAAAGTCTCCCAGAAAGACCCAGGATGCCCCCTCAGCAAGCTGAGCCCGGGGAGCTGCCTGCTTTACCATCTTTTGTCTTCCCCAGAGTTCCTGTCCCTGTCACGCCGCGAGGCAGCGTGAGGGTCCAGGGCGCAGGCCGGAGGAGCAGCAGGCGCAATTCCCCTCCTCTCCCGTCATCGCCCCTGCCAACTCTCTAGTTAGTCACTACCAGCAGCAAGAGCTCTGGGAGCACACGGTGCCCCCAGCCTGGGGCTCTCTGGGACCTCAGAGACCTCAGCGCCACCCGGAGGTGGGGGACCCCAGCCCTCCTTCCCGTCGGCAGCTTTGCGAAGGAGAGGCTGAGGCAGGTTTTACAGGGAGGCCTCCAAGAGCTGAACGACAAGTCCCCAGAAAGCTCCTACCCTCTTCTTTCATAAGCCACTCACCTTCCCGGCCCCCAGAGCAGACCCAGGGGGGCCCCACCTGGGGCTAAGAGGTCTAGCTGAGAGCCCTGACCCCTCCTGCCCACCCCCAAGAGCAGAAGGAGCCAGAGCGGTAGTTCCGCGGTGCAGGAAGGAGCATGGCCACGCGGGACAATGACGGGGAAGGGGCCCACGGGGCAGGACACGAAGCAGCCTGCTCTACAGGGGTGAGAAGGACAGGGCCAAGGAGGCCTGGAGGGAGGGCAAGAAGAGGAAGGGAGGAGGGGCGGGAGGCAGCCAGGGGCAGGGGCGGAGAAGCCGGAGTCAGGAGGTACCATGGCCGTCTGCAAGGGCGCGGGCTCTTGGGCTGGGCTTACGAGACTGTTTTTGCTGTTGCTCTGTGGCTGAGACAAGAAAACAGATGGTTTAGTTCCTCTAGAGTCGCCCAAACTGCTCAGGTTCGACTCCCAGACCTCCCTTGCCCCCCGGCCTGGCCCGGAGGAGCTAGGACTGAGGTGGCCTCCGTCGTACTGTGTGGATGGGAGCTATGGTCGGAGGGACGCCGACTGCAGGAGGGGAGGATTTGGAGGCGCCCAGAGACCTAACGCTGGAGGCATCCTCAAGGTGGGACCGGGCCAAAGACTTGTTTCAAAGCATCTCTCCAGAAATCTCTACTTATGCCAGATGCCAGGTCATTGCACAATCACATTTTACCCAAAGAACTTTAGGATCTTCTCACTTTACAGGAAAAAGAAGGGCAGTTTGTAAGGAAGCCAAACAAAATACAGAAACCCCAGGTCCCCTAACTGTGGGCAGTCTCCCGCTGCCCTTTCAACCTGCCACCTGCATTTGTTTTCCCTTAAGACACCCACCTGAAGCCTGATCTGAAAAGAGGAGGAACAGGAAGAGAAGGAAAACCTCGCCTAGAAGATGGTGTCCAGAGAGGAAACGGAGGGATGTGACTTTGGATACAGAATGCACCTGCTGCCCCCAAGGAGCAGAGACAAGGCTGTGCTGTTGGCCTTTCTGCCTGATAAATCCCGGACTTGCTCAACTAGGGGTGAGGGCGGAGCTCCAAGGAGGGGCAGGTAAATCCGGGAGTAGGGGGCGGCTGTGGCTGCAGTCCCAGAATCCAGCCGCTGGGAGAGTAGGCTGCCCAGTAGGCCAACATTCCTAATAGCAGCAGACCACCAGGGCATCTTGGGACATCTCCTTGCCTTTTGAAACGTGACACCGAGTGGCACAGCAAGGGAGGGGTTGGGGAGGATGGCGAGGAAGGAAGGAGGCTGATCTCCAGGGAAGGGAGCCTCTTACGATGCCCTCGCCAATGTACTCGGTCTCCCTGGGAGTCCCAGTGGAACCAGTGGCCACCGAGGAACCGCCTGATGCCTGCAAGTTCTTCAGAAGACAGAGAGACAAACACATAGCTACCATCCCTGAGCCGGGCACAAATGAGGACACCCTGGCAGGTAGAATATTCTTCTCCTCTCCAAGGACACACACGGAAAGTTATCCAGACTGTCCTATTTCTTCTTGCCTGGAGGCTTCTTTTATGGCCCTTTGGACCAGACCTGAAGGCATCCAAGCCTAGGTGGCTGTCAATGGCTGAGATGACCCCAAACCCAGGGCTAGGCATGGAACCTTAAGCCAGGCACCAAGTGCCACCAGGCCCCACTGATCCCTGCAGGCCGGAGAAGAGGGGTCCCAGGAAGAGTCGGGACGCGGGTCTAAACTCTGCTCTCTTCCATTCCCCCCCAGGAGGAGCAGAGCCCTCCTTGCTCAGCTACTAAGCCCGACCTGTTCGGGACTGACAGGGTAAGGCTGTCCTGCCTGCAAAGCCCATCTGAGACAGAGACCCTGGCAGGGGGCGAGGACTCCAGGGCACCCTTAAACCTGCCGTATCTGCAGAGGGCTGCGATGTCAGCCACGTGGCCCCACCTCTGGCTTTAATGGATGGTTTCACAACAATTCAGGCTGCTATGCTCCCCTTGGCGACCTGTGTCCCATGAGAAAGAAGATGCGTACTCTTCAGTCTTTCAGCTGTCCCCCCTGAGGGGTGGGTGGAACGCTGGGCACGGCCTGTTCATGGGCACTCGCCCAGCGGCACAGGCCCAGAGAGGGAGGCGCCGGGCCGTGAGCCTGCGACCAGCTCCTCTTCCCACCAGACAGATGCCCACCGGCTGCCAGTGTGTGGGAGGTGCCCGGTGAGCTGGGCCTCTCCTCCTGAGCAACAGCGAGCGAGGGTCTCTCCCTGGGACTGCCACCTGGCCCCAAGTCCCTGCTAGCTTCACTTCCTGCCCTGGGCTGCTGGAAGCAGTCCAAGCTTGGGGGGGGGGCAGCGGGGGAGGGGGTGCCACACCGCACACTCCGATGCCCACCGGTTGGGCCACCGGGAGACCTGGGGCCATGGCCCCCGCCTGGCAAGACAGGCCGCGCTTGCCCGCACAGCGCAGACATGCAGTGAGGATGAGTGGAGCACACGCACGTGGCGGAATGGGGTTGCGTGGCGGCAGGCGGGCGCAGGCAGCATGGACTAGGCAGATGGGTGGGCAGGCAAGGCTCACCATTAGGTGCACGCTGGAACTCGACTTCCTTTTCTGGACACACCACAGCGAAAGGGAAAGAGAAGGGGAAAGAGGAGGTAAGAAGAGAAGCACAGAGATGCTGCAGGTTAGTGCACCAGCGTGGGCTCTGCGTCCGGAGAAAAGAGCGGAAGAAGGGGACCTGGAGCCCAGCACCAGAAGGATTCACACAGCTCCTAGCCCACCAGGCACACACCTGCCTCTGGGCCCTTTGCCGTCAGGCTCACAAACACGGACTGAGTAGATTCTAAGGTTCTCGGCCTCGCTCACAGAGAGCTTTGTGAAGAGGCGAAGGCACGAGTTTATAAAGGTAACATCTGGCTGCAAATTTAGAGGTTTGGGCCTCTAAGGCTGGCTCCCTGTAAGGTTATTTATTTTCTCTCATTATCTAGGTCTGCCTGAAATTCGGCTGAGCGCCTACCAGGTAAATAGCAGAAGCCATTTGAGGCCGTCCTCAGCTTTGGAAATCCTGGGCTGCTGAACCGAGACCATTTTTGCTGCATCCCTACACTGCTTTTCAGATAAAGACGGTGAGCTTTGGAAAATCATCTGATAAATGGTGAGCTGGGGGCATCCCTTGGTCAGTATGGCCGTGCTCATCCAGATTTCAGATTTCAGTATCTCACCGCATTCTGCAACTAGCGGGACGTGGGAGAACAGGAGTGCTGGTGACTAAAAGTGGAGTGATCACAAAGACGTCAAGATGGAGACCAGGGGGGATGCTGAAAGCAGGGATTCCTCAGTCTCAGCCAGCTGCTCACGGACGTTAGGTTCAGATGTGAAACAAGTGCATAAAAATAAAGACCACATGGAACACTGAAAATACATCTCAGAAAACTGTGTCTAAAAGGTGAAAGGCACTTAAGAAGTTTATAATTAGCTTGCTGGGAGACACAAGTCCCCTCAGAACCTGTCTCTCTGTTGTCCGACTACTGTTCTAGGCACGGTGAACATGTCAGATAAATGGTCCTTCCCTCCAGAGGCTGACATCCTACTTTAGAGGCCATTTTCAGGACAATATTTAATTCAAAAGGAGGGGACTACAAGTATTTAAAAGAATTTAAAATTATATCTAAAGAAAAAGAAAGCCTAAAAATAACTGAGCTGCTGCTTCTTTTTTTTAAAAGTAAATTCTATGCCCAACATGGGGCTGGAACCCATGACCCGGAGACCAAGAGTCGCATGCTCTACTGACTGAGCCAGCCGGGGGCCCCCAAATTGGGCTTCTTTTGCATTAGCCTTTCGTTTATGCCCCAATGTGGGATTTTATTTCCAAAATTACTCCTCAAAAAGAGGAAGTTGCTTTACGTTCCTACTTATCCTTGTATCCAACTAGAGTGTTTACAGTGTGAGGGAAGGTCCATCTCTGTCATCTCCTCGGTGCCTCGTAAAATCCCTTAAAGGTAGCACACGATCGACAAACTTCTGCTGAGTTGAACTGGGTTTGTTGACTCTGGTTTTCCCTCAGGCTAAAGCAGAGCACAGGTCTCTAACGGGATCATTGGAGTGAAAACTCGGGGAGCACAGACCAGGCCCACCCTTGGTTCTGGTGATTTCCAGGCACTCACTATGAAAGGCCGGTGTAGGCAGCCAAGCACTTTGAATTGTCTGCTTCACCTCATGGGGAGGAGATTCCCAATCATAGCTGGCTCTCTTCTTCCTCAACTGTCCCGCATGAAAACCCAAGACAATCCTTTTCTACTCAAGGGTTGGTTTCTACTGGGCTGGTAGACTTCTGTCAGTTCCTCTCTCCAACCTCTCAGGGCTTTCTCCTCAGCCACGCACAGCTGAGCCCCTCTCCACGGGCACACTGCAGCACTGTTTAAATACCAGATCATTTTTAAAGAACCACATCTCACTTTATTTACAAATTAAATATTTATTTAAAATTGGAAGCCAGAAAAGGATTTAACCTACTTTTCACACTTAAACAAATATTCAAACAATACTTAAGGAAATGGCTATATCCCTTTTTTTTTTCTTTTGTTCCTTTATTATTTTTTTTTTAAAGACTGGATGGCCGTTCTGGCCTGGGACAAGCAAAATGCACTGACTGTCCTCAACTAGGGGCCTCTCGGGATCTGACAGTTTGTGGCCCCTCCAGTCTTGTCCTCACAAGTGGCTGTCATTCTTCTACAGACCCTGGGTCCCTGTATCCACTCTCAGAGAAACCGAATCAGAACCTGGGGTCTCTACAATTGAGAGCACAAAGTGGACTCAATGCTCAAACCAGTGCTAACGTTCCAGCATCTTGTGAAAGCTTCTGGACAGTGAGGAGGACACCTTCCTACAGACCTTAAGCGCCAGCAACTGGGAAGGGAGATGCTGAGAGAAAGCACGGTGGGGTCTGTAAGAGACCCAGGCTGCTCACAGGTCAGCATCTTCTGAGCAACCTCACAGGCCTCCCTCATATACATGGGTCGTCACCTTGACCTTCAAGAGAGTCCAGAAAAGTCGAACCCCACACATCTTGCTTTGTCGGTCCCCTCTGCCTTTCGCAGCACTTCCGTCCAACCATGCCATTCATTGTTATATACACATTCCCCATTCTAAAAGGACTGCAGCCACGTTACGGAGCAACTTGGAAAACAAAGAAGGGGGAAAAGAAGTCCCACCCGTAATCCTATCTCTCTTGTTAGTCTTTTTTCTTACATAATTTAAAAACGTCATTATAAGCTACATCCAAGTTGATGCCTTACTTTTAAAACAAACAGTATTTTGATTTTTATTCTCATCTTCAAAGGAATGCATGGTCTAGGTAAAAAATGTAGAAAACACAGAAAAATATATAAAATAACAGTTTCCCAAATTCCCATCACCCAGTGAAGTTAATAGTAACACTTCATGGGGTTTCTTCCAGTTTGTCTATCCACATAATATATACTGAGTATAATCGACAAACACATTGTTTTTTTAAACAAAATTTAGATGACAGTGTATGTACTACTTTATATCCTGCTTTTTCCACTTGATATAAAACATATCATTATATAGTCATGAAAAAATTAGTAACTCTGTAAAGGTCTAATAAATGGGTTTCCTGTAATTATTTAGTCATTATCTTATTGAGTTTTGAAATCGTCTCCAATTTTTTCAGTTAGAAATAATGTCATGTTGAACATCCTTCTGTTTTCAATTTTTCTATATTTTGAATTATTTCTTTTTTCTCCTAAAGTTTATTTATTCTTGTAATCTCTACACCCAGAGCAGGGCTCGAACTCATGACCCCAAGATCAAGAGTCGCATGCCCTTCTGACTGAGCCAGCCAGGCGCCCCTTGAATTACTTCTTTAGGAGAAATTCCCAGAAGTAAAATTAAAGGGTAAAACCAGCAGGAACAATTTTTACAGCTTTTGACATGCAGGCTATTTCTGAAAGGGTCATTGCTATTTACTCTACTATCCCAAACTTAAGAGTCAAAATATGGCGCCTCATTTCAACTTGCATTTTGCTGATACTAGTGAGGCTAAACCTCCACATTTGTTAACTAGTTCTATCTCCTCTTTTCTGGGTTGTCAGTGCAACTTCTCTGATCATTTATCTACTGGGTTTTAGGGGGGACTCTTATTTGCTAGGGAGAACTTTTTTGTAGAAAAATAATATTAACACTTCCCATCACACCTGCTGTGAATATTTCCCTCAACCTGTTGCTGGCTTTTCGATTTTGGTTGATCATTCCCTTCTTGAATATTTGCATCGTTGCCTTTGTTTCCACCACTATATTCAACGTCCTCTCTCACGCACAAAACTCGCTGAAGGCATAGCAGGGTCGGACACCAGCTTCCCCACACATGTTCTCATTTGAAGCGATTTATTTAACCTAGTTTGCTGGCCATGCCCTCATCCTTCTCAGTGCTCTGTAAGGTCCAACACTGTTGTACAGTTCTGTTCTTCCCCCACCTCTTCTGTCTTTTCTGTTTCCTTTGATGACTCCTCTTCTTCTTCCAGCCTCTCAATGACAGATGGCCCTGAAATTTTGTCTTTACTGAACTCTTACACCTTCATGCGCTTTAGATTTATAAGGGAGAAGGGGAGTATTTTTAAACTTCAGATTCTGCCTCCCACCCAAGGCTTCCTGAATCCGAATTACAGGCTGGACCCTGGAAGCTGTCTTTTTAATTAGCTCTATACACTAGCATTACATGGCTGCACCAGACACTCATCCCTGGGGTCAGCCATCTAGAAAGTTCCATTAGAAACCTATCTTCATCCATCTTTTCACCACCATCTTGGCTGTTACTGCCTTATTTCAGGTCCTGTTTTGTGTAATCATTCTTTCCTTCAGCCCTTCAGAGCTACTGAAGCTCCTAGAACCATCGCTGTTTCAAACCTATATACCTTATTGCTATTCCCTCTGCCTGGAATATTCTCCCCCTCTCCTGCTCACTTCAACCTAGCAAGATCCTTCAATTCAGCTCATGGGCCATCTCCTTCAGGAAGATTTCCTGTTTTGGCTTAGGTGTTGGTCTCTGCTCCCCCAGGGCCCACCCTGAGCACACCTCCTTGGACAGACCTGCCCAGAGCACGCAGGACTGCTGGTCTCCCCGTCCCTCCCCAACTCTGAACACCTTAAAGGGTGAATTATGTCACTGTCTTCCCAGCTCCCAAAGCACAGAACTGGCTGAGGGCGTGAACTCACAGGACTCACTCACATGAGTCCCCCTCTGCATGTCCAGTGCTGACCTCTTCCCTGGGCCACCTCAGGTACTTTGCAGCATCTTAAAAGTCCTCTCCCCCACATCTCCACCTGTCTCTCCATCTCAGTGGGGTCCAAATAAAACTTTTGCTACCATAATGGGCATTCCTTCACAACTGCTCCCATTTCTAGCAGCGGTACAACCAATTCTTCAACATTCGAGGGGCTTCGACATCGTCCTTGATGGGTCCTTTCTAACACGTCCAGTGTGAACTTCCTTTGACAAACCTCTAAGCAGAACTAATATCTAATCAGAGCCTCACGTCCCTGGTGACAGCTGGACCAATTCTCCATAGGTAAGGCCTGCTTTTGTCGGTCGGTGCCTAGGTTCTTCTGGTGGTTAAGTATTTTCAACATTAGTCTTTTCTATTTCTAATCACCGTTTCTTTGCCCTATGCCCAGATTGTAACAAATCCTAATTGAGACCTTTGGGTCTAGTTCCCACCCTCTTCTATTCATCCTTACACCCTCAGCCAAATCTTTTGAAAACGTTGCTCTCACCATAGCTTCCCTGCTCAGTGGCCTACATTTCCTGTGGCCTGACACACAAATTTCCAATCCTACTGCCCAACCAGACCAATCCAGCTGTATTTTCGACATCCTTCTACCATAAACCCCATGTTCCAGGTGGGCAGGGAACATCAATATATAGGATAGAATCTGTAAACACATTTTGTTGTTTTTAAGTTATAGCAGGAACATCTTCTCATTTTAAAAACATGTATACAAAGTAAAAACATGAAAGGTGTGTCTTTGCACCCCATCCTCGCCTCCAATCCAATTCTCAAGAGGCAATTGCTGACTGGGCTTCAATCTGCCTACATCCTTTAAGTTTTCTCCAATAAGTTTTTGCCCAGTAGCTTCTTGGATGGAACCATCTAATGTACGGTCCAGTACCATAGACTATTCAGTGCTTAGCTGATTCCAGGTGTGTCCAATTTCCTCTTCAATTAACCTTGCAACTTCTCAAAGCTAGGTGAAAACTATGTCAACCTCTTCTATCTCCTGTGGGCCCCTAGAACGGAGTATAGCACTGGGCCTCTGATAGGAACTTAATCAACACTTTGTAAAGAGTAACTGATTCTAGCTTCTTTCCTGGATAGAAATATGCAAAAGCTCTCTCCAACTAAGCCTGCCACCTTTTCCTAACTTCGTTCCCCCATTCCAGTTCATATCCCTATAACTGGGGGGCTGCTGGTCACCCCCAGATCCATGTCAGCTGGTGTGTGTGGAGCTCAAGCTCCCCTCCTTGGTGCAGAAGCACACAGAAGCAGGCATGCAGAGAATGAGGGAAAGAGGAAGGGGAGCGGGGAGGGGAATGGGGCACAAGTGTGTATCTCGGCTGGGGACAGAAGATCCCGGGGAAAGGCCCAATTTTAGCTCTTGTCGCAATGTAAAGGATTGGATAATTTCATCATTTGAAATACCCTACAGTGTAAACTGGTAGGCTTCAAGATAGTAGGGACTCCTATCCAGTGCCCTAGCCCCAGGACCCGTTCTGCCCCCGAAGCATTTACAGAACACTCTGGGCCCTGTGAGGACCCCTAGCCACCTCTCCTTCCCCTTCGCCAAGCAGCTACTCCCACTAGGACTTTCCGCTGGTCCCCGTGGGCCCCCGTGTTCTCCGCTTGCTGTGATCCCATGGGAAAAGCTCCGTCACCAAATGGGAACGAGCTGTGATATACCATGTCCTTCGCTTGTTTCTGAGGAGCCTATGCCTCTAGAAAGCTTAAGACACTTTTCACTTAGTGGCATTTGAGCTGGGTTCTGAAAGTGCTTTGGAGATAAGACAAAAAAACGAAAAGGATAGTGGCTTCAGGTTCCAAGCCCTGCACCCTGAGTCAACCAGGCCAACTTGGCTTTCATTTCATACAAAGGGTCTGTGCTCCAAAAAGAAAAAGGAAAAAAAGATTACCCAAATGACCTCAAAAACCCTGAGAGTCAAGCCATGGAGAGGAGGCATGTGTCTGCAGTGACGTTCAGGACTGAGCTCTAGGAAACCATAATTTAGATCACTTCCCCTGAGTCTTTACGTTCAAGCTAAGGTCAAAAGAAACACATCTTTCTTCTGCCCTCTCAGGCCAATGGAACCTGCTGTTCTGAGCACAAAGGTTTCTGGTTTTAAAGCAGAAAAGCAAGGATAGGAAGGTTCCTGGGGAAAGGAGGAACAAAGCTAAGAACCGCACCCTCCCCCCCCATAGAGACTGTAGGGAGAGAGGCCAGTCTCGGGCTACAGGGAGGGAGACACCTACCTTGACACCACCGTCCGACTTCTTGTTCAGTAGGCTTTTGGCAGCTGTGAAAACAAAAAGGAAAATCAAGCCTCTTGCATTGTACCCTCTCCCTAGCCTGAAGTCTGGCAGCCGGATCCACAAGAGTCTGCTGTGTCTGACAAGGGGGCCAGGAGTCTCCTGAAGCCTCTGGAAGAGGCCCTTCCTGGGAGCCCCAGAGCAAGAAGGGCATCTTAAGCTGCTTCAGACCCTCAGGGTGGCACCCCAGGATCTCTCCTGCCACGGAAGAGGACAGGGACACACTGCACATGGGAGGAGAAACCACATTCAGTACAGGAGCTGCCTGGGGTACTGGGAACTCTGCCTTCAATCGCTTCCACCCAGGTCTGGAAGCAGAGTGCCAGGGTGAAAAGTGAGGGCTCCGTCCCTAGATACCACGGAGTTCCTCAGAACGGCCAAGCTGGAAGGATGCAAGACATCTCCTGAGAACTCTTAAGAAACGAGAGTGTCACAGTTCACGAAGGAGACCAGACGTGAGGACAGACAGACACAGACACAGAGACCAGGACCACCTACAGGAGGGTTCTGCCAGGGGGTTTGAAGCCTTGACTGGGCAGGTCCTCACCAAGGTCACGGGGTCCTATCCGCCCCTCTTTCCTCAGTCTACTCTCTGGACCCACTGAGCAGGAAGGACTGGGCCGAAAAGTGAGGTATTAAACGGATTCTAGCCAGGCACAGGAGGAGGCTCAAGGCTGGCGGGCTTCATGTAGGAAGGCTGGTGACACCTGATGGTCACCAAGGCCACAGGAACGTGGCAGACGGGGTGGGAGGCACAGTGGGATGGAATCAGCCCAACTGTCTGATCCACCTGGACTTCACCGGCTCTACCAGTTGCTCCCTGTATGACCTTGAGTAAGTTACTTAACCTCTCTGAACCTCAGTTTCTTTACCTGTAAAATGGGATATAATAGAGCCTAGGTCACAGGACAGGGGTGGGGACCTAACGGGACCATGCATGAAAAGCACTAGGCAGAGTGCTTGGCACATAGCAAGTACTCACTAAGTGTAAACCACTGTTACTGTTACTGCTGCTGTTCTTCCCTTCGGGTGGCGGTTCCTACTCAAGCTGGGTCCCCTCTCCCTCCAGCGAGAACAGGGATCCCTCCTTCACAAGAATCCTGACCTCCCAAAATGGCCTATGATCCTATCTCCAGCCATGCTGGGGTGATCTGAAGCTTATTTTTGAAACGTGTTTGCTACGATGCCTGACCACCTACTGCGTTAAGTCCTTTCTCTACATCAGAGTCTGGAACTCTGGCTGCCCCTCAGAATCACCTTGGGTAGCTTAGCAAGAATTCCTTATGCCTAGCCCGTGCCCTAGGGATCCTGATTTTATCTGTCTGGGGTGGGGTGCCGGCGTCAGGACGTTTGACAAACTGTCCTCTACCGGCAGGGCTGGTTGAGAGCCTTTGACATGCGTGATCTTAATCATCGCCATATTATTCATTAGCACCAGTGGAGAAAGGAGGAAACTGAGGCCGGGAGGGCGGACGAGGCTGGCTCGGGGTGTGGCAGGGCTGGGATCCAAACCCAGGGACGGCTCTCCCCACAGCTCCTACGCTCCACAGCCTTTCAGACCTGGAGCCCTGCAAGTGCCAGACTTCACAATTTCAAGGGCCCTGGCTTCTTCCCCTGCGCGGTGTCCCGGCAGGGAGGACGCGGCCCCGTCCCCGCCGGGCGGCTGCAGCCACGGCCGGGACGGGCTCTGGGCCGCCCGGGCCGCTGCCCTCAGGCGGGCCAGGCCGGCGGCCGTCTGCAGGAAAGCCTCCTGCCGCCCAGCTCCGCGTCCCCAGGCTATTGCCTCCTGACGGTCGGCAAGCGCCCAGCATGCACGGCTGGTTAGGGGGCTCCGTGACACGGATGCGCTCGCAGATGCCAAGTGAGGGGTCCGTCCGGCATGCCCATCTCAGCCCGCAAGCATGGGACTCGCCTCCCTGGTGCGCGGGCCTGGCATGCTGGCCCTCCTGGTGGGGTGGCAGGGAGCCGAGGCAGGCGGTCGGGGGACTCATGCCACGTACCTTGCCCGGCCAGGCCGGCGGCGCTCGCGGCAGGCGAGGCGGGGGCGGAGCTCTGCCTGCCAACTGAGGGGATACAGTCTCTCAGCGCACAGAGCCGCCGCGAAGCCACGGGGGCCGGCAGCAGCGAGCATGCGCCGGCGCGGGGCGCG
>LNAC01000047.1:1649090-1679988 GCA_002007465.1 Ailurus styani | reverse complement strand
CCAAGCCAGCCGAGCTGCGGGAGCGAAGGCGCCGGGGCGGGCTGAGGAGCGGGCGCGGCCAGCCCTGCAGCAGCCTGGGGACCTGGGAGCACTGGGCTCGGGCGGGCCGCGGGCATCACCGCAGCTCTAGCACCGGGCCCGCGAGCGCCCCGGGGAGGCGCCGCCGGGGAAAGCCTGGCCTGGGCAGCGGCGGTGTCCTTTCTGAGGCGGCCGAGCCTGGGCGCGAGGCTCTGAGGAAGTGGAGCCTCACCTCCGACCTGCCCTCCCTAGGGGACCTAAATGACGTTATCGGAGAGCCCTTTCCTCTGGCCACAGCCAAACACTCGGGGCCCAGGGAGGGTGCGTGGCCCTCGTGCAGCCAAGTTGGGTGATGGGCCCCCAGCTCCCTATCCCTCTCTTAACCCTCCAGTTCCTCAGAGACACGGTTTGCTTTCCTTCTTCAAGGCAGGTAGCCAGGACAGTTTTGCTCAGCCTGTACTTGAGTATTCCGAGGGTGAAGATGCCCAAGAGATGAGCCTCCAGAAAGAAAACAAAAGCTGCTGAAGCAATACATTCTAGAAGCCCTGAATCCACTGTTCGTCAACCTGCTAGAGTCCAGGCTGCACCTCCTATTTGGGGTAAACTAGGGACATAGCCTAGTTCATGCCTAAAAAAAAAAAAAATCACACAGGTGCTCTTCCTTCTTGATTAGCCCTGGTGACACCTCTTTCTAGAGAAGCTTCTAGAGACAGGCTCTATCCCCACCTGTTCCAGAGTCAGGGCAGCAGAGGTCATCCTAGAATGCTTGCAGCGCTCTTCCGGCCTCGTCTGAGCCAGGGCAAAGTGAGCTCAAAGGCTGACAAGGCCTGGGCAACAAGGACAGGAGGCGGCTCTTCAGGAACGAGTGAAAGTGCTTTGTCCTAACAGAAAGCCCAGTCTCCTGAAACCAGGATACCAGTTTCCTGAAATGGCTTGGCGGTGGGGGAGGCTGATGTGGAGGCCATGGGACAGGGCACATGCTATTGATTTCCCAGTCTAGAAGAGAAGTAGTAGCCTGTCATCACATTTCTTCTACTCAGAGGGACAACAGATCGCCCTTCTAGTTCGGCACGGAAATGCCCTGGAGCGTCCTCCAGAAAGGCTCTCACACTTCTGAGAAAGTAGAAGCTTCCGGTAATTCTGAGGACAAGACGTCTGATGTGGAACTACAGCTCCATCTCCATTGGAGGCAGCCAAGCTGTGCCTTCCTGCTCTCATATGTAAGAGTTGAATCCACAAGCACAGTCTTCCCCTCATGGATACCCACATAAGAATGAGCCCCAAACCAGGAGCACAAGGGATGGGCCTGAGGTGGGACACTTCCCTGGCTCACTCCTGTCCTGCACCTCTGGCGCCCAGTGGCTCTCACTTGGGTTAGAGCTCATGAAGCCTTAGGACTTCTCACCTGCAGCATCCTCGGACCCACAGCCCTTAAGTTAACCGGAACCAGCACAGATAAGCCCCTCAAGCTTAAGGGAGCAACCTTAGGCCAGAGTGGCCGCCGTACAATCCTGTCTCCACATCAGTGTAGAAGGAAAGCAAGGGAAGGAATCTCGCTGTGAGAATGAGAGAGGGGAGTCTTCAACCGAAACAGTGGGGCTGGGGGGTCGCAGGGCTGGGAGGCCGGCTGGGGGGGGGGCAAGGCAGGAAGAGACCTTCCGTCTTCAGTTAAGTTCTGACATTAACCTTTTCCTCACAGAAAGCCACTGTGCTTCCCTACTGAGGGCGAACAAGATGGGGGTATGGGGTGGGGGCGGGGTGGGGTGGAGTGTCTTGCATCTTAAAAAGAAATGCCAAGTGATTTACAAATTCCTGGTCCCAGCTATCCCAATTTCTCCGTCAAATTTAAGCAAGTTGCTTTCCTTCCATCCTGCTGCTCTCTCTCTCTTCACTTCTACAACTAGTATCGCAAAGCATATTATAAGCACAGTCTCTGTAAAATGTTTAAACATCCGGAAAAATTTCTATTAGTCATCTCCACTTAGACACAATGAAGTAGAGATCGTCCCAGTAGACAAATTAATGGTGGTGATTGAGAAGATTCACTACACCTCATCTCTTTCTTTTCCCCAGCCCAGTGTCCAATACCCTATCAACGGGCTAAAATCCTAAAGCGCTGAGAGTCTTTAGAGAATTAAAGAAGAATCCCCAGGGGCAAGGTAAATGGCAGGCTGGGCAGGTTACTCCTTGGGAGGGTCTAGGGAATAGAATTCATAAGTGTGAACCCAAGAGAAGTCCCCCAGAATCTCATGTTCTAGGACCCAGCAGCAGCAGCCCCCTCAAAACAGGGTCTTCTTCATCTTGGTCAAGGTGGTGCCTGAGACACCCAGTCCTGGGATGGCAGCACCCCATGCTGACCCACTCACCTCAGCAGAATTAAAGTGCACGGCTGGGGAAACATACCTGAGAAGTTTCTGGAGACAAGCATGGTCGTGAGGATGGCACCCTGGGGGAAAGAAGAGGGCCTGTGAATTCAGCTGGACTCTAAAAAGCACCTCCTGGTGTTCGGCAGAGGGCAGCCGCTGGCCAGAGCTTCAAGACCTCAGGTCTTTGGGGCCCCCAACATGTATAACCTTCACATCTCAGCTCCAGCCACAATGGGAGCGCTCTCTTGTGATGGGGCAGGGGGTAGACCGTCAAAAGCTGTGATTTCAGGATGCCGGCAGCCTGGAAAGGCAAGACTCACCTTCAGTTTTCTCCGAGCATTGAACTTGCGCAAGCACTCCACAGTCTCTTGACGATGCATCATGGATGCCACTGTGGATCGTTGCTGGAAGCCAAACAGACAGACTGTGAGCCCTCCAGCCAGGCCTCTGCCCCTCGCCCTAGTCCCAGCACCGACGTCTATGAGCTCAGCTGCCCCAGAGTTGATCCGAAGGTAAAATGAAGTCATAGATGTGAAAATGCTTTTAGAAGAAAAGCACCACCCCAAACTCAAGGTTATGTAAGGACAACAATCCGAACACAAAAACACCACTGATAATTGATGCTAGATGAGGAGGGTGTGTGAGACAGCACTCTCCCCTCCTCGGGAAACGGAAGCTATGGAACGGAAGAGAGAATCCTGTGTGTTGTGATCCCCATGCAGTCACTCCTTCAGCAACTGTTTACTGAGCCCCTACTGCGTTCCTGAGCAGTGAGAGAACAGGCAGCAGCGTTCCTGTTCTCTACAGAGAAGGTTCATTCCTTCCAAGAGGCCCTCTCAACACACCCCCACAAGGACCTGAATGAAGCTGTGATCTGAGAAGCTAAGGGTCTTCACCTTGCAGCATTCATTCTTCTCATCATTTTGGATGGTAATTTTTCTTCAATGTATCACTGTTAACTTCCTTCTTTCTTAAAGAGTCCACTGGAAATGATTTACAAATGATTTCCTTGATGACTCAGGGTCAATTATTACATAATATCATAATATAGTGACATCCTCAGGGGCTACTGAGTTACATCAGATGGTGGAGGGTGGGGCCTATGAAAATGACTCCCAGAACGTAGTATAGGGATATATTATGAGTACCTGTTTTAAGTTGCTCACCCCCTCCCTTAGCTGTTGCTGTCCTCGCTAGCCTGCTAGAAAGATAAATCCTACAACATGCAGCCTGCCCACAACCCCATGGGGCTGCCCCACAATCCTGTCCCTTACCTGTGGCTCACTCCTTTTCCTGGTTCCCAAAGCAAGTCTCCCAACCTCCTCTACCTTTTCTGAGTCTTTTAATTTTACCTCTTCCTCTAAAGTGTCAACTTCTCCACAAAGAGAAATCAGAGATCCTCATGCAAGAACTCCTTCGACTTTGGACCCTCATTCACACAGTGATTTTCACTTGCTTTCAACCTCTTTTTACTATCCCAACCTTTGCTTCCTCAATGAGCCTATATGTTAAACCCCTTATTCTAGACTATAATCTTCTCTGCAGTCTACACATTATATTCAACCCTCTCTTTAAACATTTAAAAACTCCTCTGACACATGACCTTCTCTGTATAGTACCATTTCTTTCTCTCTTCATCCTCACGCCCCCTTCACCTCGCTGAAGAAAGATTTTGGTCTCTCACTCTACTGCCTCCGTCAGTGAAATAATAAAACTGGGTTTTAGTTGGTCAGAGTCCATGGATTGTCTCCCATCTTTATCAGGGACTCTGGCCTCTGACTGCGGACGCTCCCTTACTGAGACCTCCTGTTTCTTAGGGTCTCCTGCTCCTGAGCCTCATTCTGCGACAGAAGTTCTCATTCCCAGCCTCCTTTGCTGGTCCCTCTAACTCTGCCTGTCTTTACGTGCTGGTGTTCAGTGGCCATCCCTTCTCTTACTGAAGCAAATACAAGCCTGTAGTGGGACTTAGATCAGCGTAAAAACAATCCCATTTATTTCGACCACCCACACAGAAATGACCGCAACCTGCATTTCCAATTTTAACTTCTTTTCTAATTTCTGGAACCACACTTCTAACTACCCATCCAATATCTCCAGCTAGAGGTCCTCAGACACCACACTCAGTCAAACTAAGATCATCGTCCTTTCTCACAAACTGGCTCTTCCTCCGGTTTCCTGAGTCAGTGAATGGCACAACCTTGTGCTTATTACCAACTCAAAATCTGGCAGTCCCCATGGGTCCCTTGCTCTCTTTCACTCCCTAAATCCCACTGGTCACTAAATCCTTTTGAGTCTATTTACCAAACATCTCTCAAATTTGTCTACTCCTTGCCCTGCCACCCAGGCCGTCACTACCCTTAGCTGAGACATCATCTGGTCTTGCTCAGGCAATTACAACAGCTTCCTGAACTCTCTGCCCCAGCCTCCTTTCCTCTTCAGTTCCATTTTGTACACAGCTTCCAAAGTGACCTTTCTTAACTGCGTACTTCATGCCCTCTTTATTTTTTTATTTATTTATATTTTCTTAAGATTTTATTTTGGGGGGACCTGGGTGGCTTAGTCAGTTAAGTGTCTGCCTTTGGCTCAGGTCATGATCTTCAGGGTCCTGGGATCAAGCCCCACATCGGGCTAGGGAGCTCAGCGGGGAGCCTGCTTCTCCCTCTCCCTCTTCTCCTTCCTCTGCTTGTGCGTGCCCCCTCTCTCTGTCAAATAAGTAAATAAAATCTTTAAAAAAGAGAGAGAGATTTTATTTTTTTCTAAGCCATCTCTACACCCAACGTGGGGCTTGGACTTATAACCCCGAGATCAAGAGTTGCATGCTCCACTGCCCGAGCCAGCCAGACGTCCCTTTGTTCCCTCTTTAAATCCCTTAAATGGTTCCCTATGCTTCCCGAATAAAATCCAAACTCATTAGGCAGAAACTTGTATGTCATGGAATCTTTTTGGCTTCGTTCTCTTGCATTTTTGTAGGCGTATCTTCATCTACAACTAAACTACTTAACATTCCTTTAACTTGCCACAATTTCCCATGGCCTTTCACCCTGGCTCACGCTAACATCTGCCTGCAGGTTATCATCCTGAGGAACTCCCAGCCAGTTGCCCAGAACCAGGATAGGGGTCACCTCCTCCATGCAGCCTTCAGTAATCTCACTGCTCACCAGACAGCAAGAGTTCCTGTGCACTCATTAGATGCTTTTATGTACTTCTCACATTGCAGAACTATTGCCTGTTTGAATGCCTAGCTCCCCAGATGGTTTTTAAAACCTTTGGGGGAAGGGACCATGCCTCACTCGTCTTTATATCTCCAGGACCCAGGCAGTGACTGGCACCAAAGAGGCATTCAGTAAACATGGGAAAGGACAAATACATGAATGCATCATGGTTGTCAGGAGGCCTCACTGTAGCAGACCCTCTTCCTAGTTTGAAAACAGACACTTCACTTCATAGAATTTTACAGAAGTGTTTAGGAAAACAGAGTATGTCGATCCACATTGACAGCTGGTTGGTGGGGGGGCGGTTGTCCCAGGGTGAGGTTTTTTTTTTCTGGTCACGAACTTCAAGATGTTCTTTTTAACTGCCCAGAGGCCCCTTTTGTTTATTTGTTGGATCTTGGTCACATTTCCATTACAGTTGTGCGACAGCTGAGATCTGAATATGCACCCTAAGCTTGGCAATTCACTTTGGTTTTGCCAGCTGCTTTCCATCATCAACTACCCAGAGTCTGCAAGGGTCAGCCTAAGCCCTCATTCAAGATCAGAACTAAGTCACACCTGACAAGTGAGTGGGGGAGAGATAGGTTGAAGCCAATGAAGCCACCTGCTTCTCTGAATCCCTCCCGGGTCCCACCCAGTCCCCCTCTCTCTCTGCTGGGTCCCTGCTCAGGGCCCAGGTCAGTCACTCTCACTCATCAACAGGAGCGTGAGGAGAGTACTGAGGGCACATTGAGGGCTGACATCCCGGAGCCCCTCTAACCCCAGGTGAAGACACTTACACAGACCCACGGATGCTTGAGAGCCTGGTCAGCTGTGATGCGCTTTGCAGGGTTTATGGTCAGCATCTGGTTGATCAAGTTCTTGGCCTCAGGAGTCACTGTGTCCCACTCTGGCGATGGGAACTAAGCAGGAAGAGGGAAAGGAGGCATATGAAATCCGTGAGCCTCGCACCCTGAAACGGAGGCTCTTTGTCCCAGCTCCTTTCAGTGGGATGCTCTGTGCTATACCTAAACCTGCCCAGCAGAGAACTGGGGAAGCTCTGGGGCATCCCAGCACCTGTGTCAACTTAAGGGACTAGGAGAGGAAGACAGAATCACGGTTAGAATGCCAGAACATCCGGTCAGAGCAGGAAGGGGACTCCAACACATCCTAGTTCATCCCCATCTCCTTACTAGAAGCAAACTGTGGCTCAACAATGCGCCCAAGGCCCCACTGCAGTGGAGGGAGCCACTCCACTTCTCACCCCTATTTACACAGCACATCACACTTCTCGGGTCATTCTCTGCAAATAACGGGTCAAAGAGCTTCGGTGGGCTTCTCGATTTTATAGCTACCAAGAAAGGCTGTGCAGGGCGCCTGGGTGGCTCAGTGGGTTAAAGCCTCTGCTTTCAGCTCAGGTCATGATCTCAGGGTCCTGGGATCTAGGCCCGCATTGGGCTCCCTGCTCGGCGGGGAGCCTGCTTCCCCCTCTCTCTCTCTGCCTGCCTCTCTGCTTCCTTGTGATCTCTCTCCCTCTGTGAAATAAATGAATAAAATCTTAAAAAAAAAAAAAAAAAAAGAAAGGCTGTGCAGAGGAGTTGTTCCTAGGATAGGGTGTGGCAAGAATTGAGACCTGTATGCCCATCCTTGGGTCCTCAAAGTCCCCTGACACTCCCTGTACCGCACGACACACTAAACATGCCCCCTCCTGTGGATACAGCCCAAGGGTCGAGAACAAACCAGTCCTTACATCATAGGCCCCAGCCTTGATTTGCTGATACAACTTGTGCTGATCCTCATCCCAGAAGGGAGGGTATCCCACCAGGAGGATATACAGGATGACCCCTACGAGACAGAACACAGGTCATCGGGGTCAGTCACCAACTCCACTGAGGAACCAAGAAAAGCCACACAGGGCTCAGCCAACCCAGAAAGTCAAGGTTACACCAGAGGTGGAAATGGCTGCCAGCTAATAATGCTGGCCCCTCCTGCTTTGCTTCACTCCCCATGTCAGCAAGCCATACTGGGGATGTCTTCAGGCATACCCCATCCTCTAAGGCGTGGGTCAATTTCTCTTTAGGAAGGATGCAGCATGGGGCGCCTGGAGGGCTCAGTCGGGTAAGCCGCTGCCTTCGGCCCAGGTCATGATCCCAGGGTACTGGGATCCAGCCCCGCATCGGGCTCCTTGCTCAGCAGGGAGCCTGCTTCTCCCTCTCCTCCCTGCTCGTGCTCTCTCTCTCAAATAAATAAATAAAATCTTAAAAAAAAAAAAAAAAAGGAAGGATGCAATATAATCCAGGAAATACTTGGGGAGGAGCGTGTGATGAGAACAGCCAACCCAGGGGCACGAGAGCCGACACCGTGACTTCACATACACCAGACACTTGTGGGGCCCCCAAGGAACAGCGATGCCTCTTTCTCAGCATCTCTGGAAGTTGAGGGCCCTTAACACCAAAAAGCTGAGAGTGTGGAATGGGCTTACCGCAGGCCCAGATATCCACAGGTTTTCCATAGGGATCTTTCCTCAAGACCTCAGGGGACAAGTAACCTGGGGTTCCAGCAAAACCTGTAGCAGAAGAGAGGGCGGAGGTACACTGAACCCACTTTCTCTCTTGTTAAAACCACATCAGCAATCTTCCCCCAGGTCCCTCCTCGTTCCTGTTGTTTTTGCTATATAAGCTCTCGGCACATGGGCAGCTTGAGAGACGACAGGCTGGGCTTCCTGCAGTGCCCAGAATAAAATCACAGGGCAAGTCCGTGTGCCCACCAGGAACTCCCATTTCTCCCCAGAGGCAGCAAGAATGCGGTGCTGACAACAGCTAGACTCACTGCACTGAGTCGCCTAGAGCCAGGGGACCCTCTGTACCCTCCCCCCCTTCTCCAGTCTCTGAGGAGACCGGGACAGTGAAGGGTCTGGCTTCTAGTTCGGAAAGAGGAAAACAGATCAGGAAGACGAGGAAGGGCGGGGGCCACATTCCAGGAAGACAGGGTCACTCTTACCGAACCAAGCCTGCTGCTCTCCCTGTACTTCGATGGCTAGGCCAAAATCAGCCAACTTGACGGCGGCACCCTTGCATTTACTCGCCAGCAGCAGGTTCTCGGGCTGTACAAGGAAGAGAGAAGACCTGGTGAGGCACCCATCCGCCCTCTGGCCGCCCGAGGAAGCCGAGTTTGGGTCCCCGCAGTCCCGCCACCTGGCACCAGGTGGCGCCTACGCTTCACAAGCGGGAGGCAAAGGGGGAGCCTGGGTAGTACCTTCAGGTCCCGGTGCACGATGTCATGCTGGTGGATGTGGTTAACGCTCTCCAGAATCTGATGTATACAGTGGCTGCAAAAGCACCAGGGGAAGGAATGTCAGTGCAGGGTTAAGCCACTCATCCACGACCACACACCACAGATGAAAGCAGGGAACTCTGGGTTCTGGAGTCACAGGGAATCCCAGAACAACAGCTAAAAGCTTGGGAGTCTGGACATCATCTAGTTCCACCTATTTTACAGAAGAAGAAAGTGAGGGCCAGGCACATTAAGTGGTTTGTCCGGGGTCTCCCACTAGATACTGGCTGAGGGCAGACTGGAACAGAGTTCAGCATACCTCCTTAGACGGTAAAGGCCCAGTACCACCAGTCCATTTCCAAGAGACTGGGGACACTTCTGAGCAAGAGACCATCTAACCCCTTCCTTCTTTTTTTCCCCCTATAGTTACTGTTCTTGGAGAAGAGGTTTGTGGTGGCATCTTAGGAAGGACAGTACAATTGAACCTCAGTTGTTTTGCTGGGGGCACACTCACTCATTTATTTAAACATTTACTGACTACCTCCAGGCACTGTGCTTGAGACAACACAGACTGTAAAGATGAGTAAGACTCCGTGCCTGCCATGAAGTTTATCATCTAGTAGGGGGAGATAAAACCCAGTACACAGACACCTTTAAGAAACCATGTCCTTAAGAAGGTTGCAAACCGGGCAACTGAGGAGCATTTCTGGTAATGATTTTGCATAGAAAAAGACAAACCAACCCAGAGTCGCCTTCGGCTGCTATTTCTTTTCTTTCTTTCTTTCTTTTTTTTTTTCTCAAATAGGCTCCACGCCCAATGGGGGCTTGAACTCACGATCTTGAGATCAAGAGTCCTATACTCCACCAACTGAGCCAGCCAGGCGCCCCCAACTGCCATTTCTCGAATCAGGCTGCCACCTTCCAGAACATCCGGCCACACTTGTAGTCAGACTCCTGGCAGGGAGCACTGGCAATCTAGAGCAATGGTGAAAACTGGGGGGTGATTTTTGCCCCGGGGGGACATCCGGTAATACCTGAAGGCATTGCTGGTTGTCACAATTAAGGTGGAGATGCTACTGGCGTCCAGTGGGTAGAGGCCAGGGATACTTCTAAAACTCTACAATGCACAGGAGGGGCCCTCGCAACAACAAATTATCTGGCCTCAAATGTCCGTAGCGTTGAGGTTGAGGATCACTGGCCGAGAGAACGAGGCCCCCGTCGGCAGGTACTAGCAGGTACGGAGCGGGCTTGCAGAGGGGTGCTGGGCTGCTGACCTGGACTTCTGACTCCTCCTCTAAAATCTGATTCTGGGGCTTCCACAAGAGCCAAGGGCTCTTACCGGGCTCCTGGAGGCTGAGGCTCAGGCCTCCCTTCAGGACACAGCCCATGAGTAGGCCAAAGAGACTTTCAGACTGAGCTGAAGAGGCGAGTCTCCACAGAAATGTATAATTAGAACAGAGCCAGGCTAGCAGGGAGAGCCTTCTGGCCAAAAATGGCAAAAGTGCGAAGTGTCCCAGCAGAGCCAGGCCAAGCCCACTGGTACAGTCACACACCACCCCTCCCCTCCCCCTAGCCAGCTCGCCCTCCTCCCCGCCGGGCTCCCAGAGCGATCACCGCCTCCTCCTGCCCCGGAGTCCGGTCCTCCCCTGCTGGCACTGGAATTCATCTCCCCACTTGAGAATTTTTCCTGAGGCCCAAGCATATGAAGTTGATCAGCAAACACTGGCCGCTCAGAGTTGAGAAATTTGTGAGGAAGCTGCACTCCCCCACTCGCTAGAGGCAGCCAGAGCTGCCACATATGCCAGATAAGCTGCAGGCAGGATGATCAAAACCAGGTTGTATGGACATCACCCTCAGAGAAAACTCGGGGCCGGGGGAGGAGCTGAGGCAGGAAAGACAGGCCACACAAACACCCGAGAGCTGTGGTGTGGGCGGAATTCTGCCAGGGCTTCCACGGGGGCGGCTGAGGGATGTGGCCAAGGAACGGCCCCAGCCTGAGGAGCCCCGCGTCAGGGCCGGTCGTGGTGGTCAAGAGACTAAGGGATCCAGGCCGGAATCTCTTTTGAGAAGGTTCTGGTTCATCAGCCCAGATGTTTACACTCCTTCAGAACGCAAACCACGTTTCCTCCATCTCGGGACCATCCCCAGGGTGCCTTGCACACAGTAAAATTTGTCAGAGGAGAGAAGCAGGAGTAGAAAGGGCCCTTGGGCAGGCTTGCAAGTACACAGCAGTGCAAAGAAAAGGTATTTCCAGGGTGAAGGGGTAAAGGAGACTTGCAAGCGCTTCGCAAAAATAAATAAATAAAAAAAATAAAAGACGGCTCTACCTTCTAACATCACCCATAAAATGCAGCCCAGGTCCAGCTGTTTGGAACCTTTGTCCAGACGGGAGCTCTTCTGATCTATAGCCAAAGGCTCTTCAAATAGGCACAGTGCCTGCCCCCCGAAGTGGCCGAGACTCACAATGAACTCGAGGCCCTTGTCTCACCTGGCGTCAGCTTCACTGTAGTACTCTCTGGCCACGATGTCTTCAAACAGCTCCCCGCCGGTAACACTGCAACCAACAGACAGAGAGGGTCAGAGGAGACAGGTCAGGGGGCCGACGCCAGCATCCAACAGGCAGCAGGTCCCACCAAGGAACAGCTTTTAAAGAAATCCCAACTCCGGGCGCCTGGGTGGCTCAGTGGGTTAAAGCCTCTGCCTTCAGCTCAGGTCATGATCTCAGGGTCCTGGGATCGAGGCCCGCATCGGGCTCCCTGCTCGGCAGAGAGCCTGCTTCCTCCTCTCTCTCTGCCTACTTGTGATCTGATCTCTCTCTCTCTCTCTCTCTCTCTGTGTCAAATAAATAAATAAAATCTTTAAAAAAAAAAAAAAAAAAAAAAAGAAATCCCAACTCCACATGCATTTCTACCGAGAGCCCAGAACACGTTTGATCCTTCAATGATGTGGGGCTTCTCCTTGGGTAACATGGGCCCTCCCTTCATCCTGCACATTTCTCTGTCTATCACCTGCAGATTAGCTAATACTCAGCCAAAGATGAATATACAGGGATCTAAGAGAAAATTATCAACCTACCCAGAAAATCACAGCTTTGAGACCAGTATGAATAAATACTAAGATACACAGCTGCCCAAGAAGGACAGACCTGCTCCTAAAGTTGAAGAATAATGAGATCAAGGACACAGAGACCCCATCCTGAAAATACCAGAGAGGCATTTCCAGGAGGTGAAGAGCTACTTTTGAGATACTAAACCACAACCAAACTGGAGGAGAGACCAAGTGGAGTCCAGTTTATGACTAATAAAAGCCACCTTTAATTTCCCAGAATTTTTAAGGTCATGAGAAGAGCTGTATTCTATTTCTCCACTAAGGACAACACACCAAGAAACAAGAAAAAAAGCATCTGCACAAGGTGTGCTGCCGAACAGAAAGGCGAGAGCAATGCCATCCGGGGGTTCGGAGCCCTGGGGAGACCGTGAGGGAGCAACGCAGTCCCCTCCGCAACCTGCCCATTACCAGAGGAAGGTCAGAACCAAATCCTTTCCCTCAGGTAAAGGAGAGGGGCCCTCGGCAGAGGCTGAAGACCCAGTTCAGGTCTTTCCCCAAGGCTTCGTGGTGAGCCAGCTGGAGGGAAAGGCCCCCACACCCTCAGAAAGTGGCACTTACAGGTCAAACACGAGGTAGTGAAACCCTTCTTCAGAAATACTGTCATGGAGGCGCACTGCAAGAGAGGAGATGGGGACAGAGATTAACAGAGAGAAACCTTGGAAACCTACTCCTGTCCTTCTCAGCAACCCCACCCCTGCCCCGGCCTGCCAGCCTCCCTGGACGGTCTTCTGAGGGAGTGGCAGTGAGAAGTGACAACATGTCCGTCACCCCCCGACACACACACAAGGCGAGGGGACACGGCCACAGAGCGGAGACACCACCAGACCCGGGTCCAGTGCTCCGGCTGCCACCTTGGATTGCCTCAGACGTAGGCAAGAGAGAAAAGCTTTGTGGCTAAGAAATAAGACAAGACAGAGACAAGCAGGAAACTTCCGAGAGGGGCTAGTCCGGGAGGAGGTCCTGGGACCTGCTGCGCGGCGGCGTGACGCGGGCCAAGAGCCGGGGCGCCTGGGGAGGCTGGCCGCGGACGGACAGAGGATGACGAGATGGGAGGGCCCGAGAGCCCTGCCGCAGGAGCAGACGGAACCGGGCGGGGAAGCAGCTGCAAAGGCAGCGTCCAGCAGGAAGGCACGCGGCGTGAGGCTAACGGGTGGTGAGCGTGGGAGGCACCGCGCAGACTCAGGCAATGACAACGATCACTGCTTATTCGGCGCTTCCTTCATGCCAGGCCTGAGGTTCGGCTCCCTGCAGACATGACTGACTCTACAAGGATCTACTGAGTGCCCGCCGTGTGTCGGCCTCCATGCTAGATGGGGGGGTTCGGGACGGGCACGGGGGCCGCGTCTGAGGAGCTGACTCTTCCGGACGACCCCCCGACAGGGGGATTCCTCCCATTCTACAGATGACGACGCTGGAGGCTCGGAGGTACCGTCTCTTACCGAAGGCCAAAGATGCAATAGGTCAAGATGTCAGCCCAGCTCTTTCTGACTCCAAAGACGGGTCTACACCACCGCTTCCTCTCAGAGACGCGGTGAGGCCCACACAGCCAGGCGCCAGAGCAGTGGCGCCTGGGAGCGAGACCGGCAGCGAGCGCAGCGACGGCAGCAGCACGGCCGGTCCGGAGGCCCCGGGCCGCGCACACCCGGGCAGCTCACCGGCGGCAGCGGGAAAACGCTGGCAAGCAGAATCCCTTCCCACTCCCCGCCTCCACGGCTCCCGGGCCAAAAACCAACCTAATGTCTGCCTTCTGCCCACAGAGCCACCTCGGGCTTAAATGCCAACCCCCGAGCACCATTCTCATGCAAACGCAAGGCGAGGCCTTGGCAGACTGTCGCCTGGCTGTCCCTGTGTCCCTTCCCTCACCTGAACTCTCCTGTTGGGGAGCCTCTTTTTGACCTTCACGCCAGCCCTCGGCACCTTCAGGAGCCCCTCACAGAGCACCTTACGGATGGCCTGGCACCAAGCTGACCGGCGAACCTCGCGACACGCAGGAGTCCCCGTGTCTCTTCCTTGGCAGACCCAGGCTGCCAACCACCCCACAGAACAGGTTCCATTTCTGGTGTCAGAAATGGTGTTTTCTCAGGGCTGGGGTGCCTCCCTGCAGCCTCTCCCACCACAGCAACATCATAAAATACAGGCCCTTGGCCGTTCCTGCAGCTCCGTGGTTCTCCTCAGCTGACGAAAATGAGGACTCGGGCCTGACAGGGCTGGACGGAGGGTCTATCGACTGTTGACACTTCCTATTGCCTGCTCCACTTAATCTGGCCTGGTTCCTCAACTCTGACCTGGTTGCCCCAAATTCCACCCCCAGCTGTGATTTACCAGAGGGATCAAAGGCGGGGGGTACCTCCTCCTCCAACCGTTCTCTCGCGGACTTGGGCGAGCAAGCTCACACCTTTCTCTAGGCCCCCGGACGACAGAAGGAAGCGACGGCCCGACCCATCCTTCCCTCCCACCCTAATCGTCCCGGGCACGCTCCTCAGCTCCCCACAGCCCCGCCGGCCCCCTCCTCACGTGCGCTTCTCTGTCAAAGTCGGAGCTGCACACGGAGTCCTGTCGCAGCTGCTGCTCCCTCGCTTCCAAAAGGACTTTCCATTTAATTAAAAATTTGCTATTAAAAAGCATTAAAGTGTGTAATACAACTAATCCCCTGGAAATCAGCTGTCCCAGAAGCTAAAGACCGGCTTCATTAGGGAGGTGACTAACAGTAGCAGGCCGGTAGGCTAACAGTAGGGCAGGTACGAGGCTAACAACCACTCCCAGGGGAGTCCTGCCGCCTGGCCCGGCCTCTCCCCGCCCCCAGCCCCCAGGCCTGCCCCCTTGTCCCGCAGAGCGGGGCTGACAGTGCCGCGAAAAGTCCAGGTGCCCAGGCCTGTGCCGAGGCGGCGGGCAGGCAGGGGCACTCGCCCTTCCCCAGGAAGGCCACACACAGAGCCCAGGTGGGAGGAAGCGGGGCAGGGGAATCAGAAGAGAAGAGCAGCAGCGGATTAATCCTGCTAGGCCCCCCAGCCCAGAGAACGGCTTTGATGTGTGCCCCAGAGCAAGGTACCACTGAGACAAGAAGGGACAGGTGCAAAAGGCCTCCCAGCTGAACAAGTTACTATGTTTTTTTTTTCCATTTGTAAAGAAAATGAAGAGAACTGAGAACGAGAGAAAAAACTTGACTGTGTCACTCTAAGTGCCTACCCAGCAGCATCTTGATAATAACGACCCAAGTGATCACTAATATTTAGTTGTTTCTATGCGCTAGACATCGTGCCAAGTGCTTTACCTACTTATGTTAGCGAACTCTCCATTACCTCTCTTACCCCCACCTGACAGGGGAGAAGACTGAGGCCCCGAAAGGAACTCATCCAAGGTCATCGCAAGTGGCAGAACCAAGACTTGAAGTCAAAACCAACGGACATCAAGAGCCTCCATACTGAGGAATTGCGTGCGAGGGCGTCCCTTTCTCTGTCCTCTTAGGCAAAGGAACTCCAACCTGTCCCCACTAGCTCCGTCCACTCTGATCTGCTCAACAGTGTCCACGCAGTGCGCTTTCGGAAGCAGGCATGGCCGCACCTGTCACGGACACGGCTGTGAGGAAGAGAAACCCAGCCCCACCGCCACGGAGCTTCCGGGGCGATGGGGAGACGGGCATGAAACCAGCACTTCCACAAAGATGTCGCTTCACACTATTGCGGAAAGGGCTACAAAGTAGAAGTAAGCAATGCTACGGACGTGTGGAAGAAAAATAATCTGACACCCAGTCCATCCCACAGTAATTAGATGGCTTGAAGGCCAGACCAAGTGCACAGGCAGAAAGGCCTGGAAAAGGATCATAAAGCATCTGCTGCATTTCGGCAATAAAACTAGCTATTTTTCTTTAAAAACTGTGGAGAGAAAAATGGCCCAAACACCTAAATACCTTAACTTGGCGTTTCGTACCTTCAAGGACTTAACGCCATAACCCAAATGCTGTGGCTATTTCCGGTTCTTCAGAAACCACCCAGCAATATGCCACATTTTAACTAGCAAATCTTGGCTCAAAAAGCTCTGAGAAGGTGTCACTGTTAGAAGTGTCTGCAGCAAGAGCTCAGTGGAAAGGACCCTGCGTCCCGGCTGGCGGCGGGGTCCGCGGCTGCCCCTCAGGAGCAGGGGGCAGGACCGCCTGAGGCACAGATCGAGGAGTGGCTGGTCAGGGGTCGGGGTGTTCTTCTGCTTCTTTGCCCCTGCTTTTGCTCCACTTCCTGTTAGCTGAAGGGGCCCCAGGTCCGAGGTAAAGGGCAGCCTGGCCTAAATACCCTGCGAACTGAGCTGGGGCTGAGGATTTAGGGAAGGGAGCTGGAGTCCCTGTTTTCAGGGCCTCTTTTCTTCCCAAGCCGAGGGCTCCTTTGCCCGCTGAACCCTCTGACAACTCCACGAAGAGGCTAAATATTCTGCTGGAGGCCACAGCTCCAGACCAGCAATCCCACACGCAAACCTGGCCGACAGGACAGCGAAGCCGCAGCCCCTGCCTCCCCACGCACGGCCCACACACCAGCAGCGCGAGCTCCCCGGGAGACCACGCTCCCGAGCGGGCTGAGGTCCACCCGGACCTACGGAATCGGAGCCTGAGTTCCACACGATCCCTGGGTGATGGCTGAGCGCATGAGAGTTTCAGTAGCGCTGCTCTAACCATCACGGCAGACGGGGTTGAGCCTGCCGGGGCAGCTCAGCACGAAGGATTCATTAGAGGAACTTAGAGCAGGAGCAAGCGGATCACAGGTAGGACACGCTCCATTCAGACCCGAGACAGGACGACGGCCGGCTCCTCCTCTCCTCTCCATGCCTCCGGCCACTCTCCCTAAGTTGGTTGAGGTTCTGCAGCGTGCCTCCTCACCAACAAGCGCTGGGGTTTTTTCTCATCGATAAACTATTTTTTCGAGCAGTTTAGGGTTCACAGCGAAACCGAGTAGGAAGTCCAGAAAGCAACCACATACCACTTGCCCCTCCACACATGCACGGCCTCCCTGCCATTGGCACCCCCACCAGACCAGCACATTTGTGACAGTGGACGGACTGACACTGACACATCATTGTCACCCAGACCCTGGAGTTTACGTGAGCGTTCGCTCTTCTAGCAGCTTTTTAACTTCTGGGATAGAATATCTATAAGTGAAGAAAACTGGGGATGCCTGGCTCCTTGTACCAAATATCCTTCTGAGTTCAAGTGCCTCCAAGTCGGACAGCTGCCCTCTTGGGCTGGTCCACTGGTATCCCTGCAGGATGGAGTTAAAGAGGCTGGAGCCAAAAGGGCCACAGCTCTGAAGACGGGCAGCGAAGAGAGGGGAAGAAGAGTGAATTAGAGCACAAAACGGCCTCCTCTCTGCCACAAGCCAGCCCGGGAGCCATGGCAACCTCAGCCTCCTGGATCCCGTGCCCCACCACATCCCCAGGAGCCCCGGTTCCCACCAGAAGCCAGAGAGCCTGGCCGGCCAGCTCTCCTAGGACACAGTCCTGACTCAGCCTTCCCTCTCACTGCTCTTGACCCCGGAATAAGGCCCTGGACCGACATCCCTCAAGATCTGGGAGCAGTCATGAAATGAAGCACCGTTCTAGGCAATCAGATGCTGATGAAGTGAGTGTGCCTGGCCTGGCCTGGCTTGGATCTCGCGGCCCCGAACAGGGCAGATGGCTGGGGTAGACGGTCCCCCAACGGCCAGGTCCCCAGGTCCAGCAGGGGGCAGGTGATAAAAAGGGAAGAGCTACCAAACCAAGTGAGGTCTAAAAGATCAAAAGTATATATTTAGTTTCTAGAAAGGTATAAAAAGAAGGGTACAACTGTTTTCAGCTAGAATCCCATTTTTGTCCTTCCTGGTCACTTCTCTACTGTCTTCGCCTTACCCCAATCCTTCTAGGGAGGACTCTAGTTACCCACATGCTCCTTCTTCCTGTTCTGGAACTTCTAGGTTAGAGGCAACAAGCTCAAAGCCTCCGGGGACCAGGTAGGCAGTGCAAACGTGAGGTAATGGGTAGTTAGCAAAGGACGATTGGCCGGCAGACCGCAGGGGCCGCCACTGCCCAGCCCGAGCCGACTCTGGCCGCACACAGGGGCAGGCTCAGCAGAGCCCCGATGTCTGATTCGCACAACTGGGAAACAGAATTTTTTTCCCCAAAATATCTCGTTTTTAAATACTGGCAAATAATAAAATATTTTTAGACCGCTGAGCCGGCCAAACAAAACACGCCCGAATTTGCGACTGCTGCTCTAGGCGTTCCTTCTCATTGTCGCTCTCCTGCCCAAGGTGACACACTGGTCCCCATCGTGCTGTTTGCAGGGGAGCGTCTGACTTCGGAGCTCACCCAGGGAGCTCCAGTGCTTCTGGGCCTGGGACCCGTCGGCTGAGAGGTGTTGGCTTGGTGGGACGCACCGCACCAGCAGAGCTGAGCCCTGGCTATGCCAACCTGCTGCGGGTGTAATCCAAGCCGCTGACTGCGATCTGTAAAGCCCTGCAGGGTTGGCGTCCTGGTCGCCTCAGAGCTGCTCCTCTCCCCTTGGGCTGGAGTACGACCCCAGCTCTCCCGCGTAAGAGCTCACGTTAAGCTTTCCAGCCCAAGGTCTGGGAGACCGGAGGCTGGGTAGCTCCGGAGGAAGCCTCAAGCTTCGGCAAGTCACCTCCCAGCCCGGGCCTCCAACAGAGCAGAGTGGGCAGCCTCCGGAGCACTGTGGGAGCCCCGATATTTAGGCCATGCCTGAGGAGCAAGGAACACGTGTTGTTCTTTGTGATGACTCAGGGCTTTCAGGGAAAAACCTAGGAGATGCTCCCCGCTCTGCCTCAAGTCAAGACTGGGGTCTCTGCTCAGACACTGCAGCCAGCCCGGTTTCTGTCCCCCCTGCGAGAAGCACCGAATCAGGGCCAATGCTTTTGGCAAAGACTATTTCAGCTGAACAATGTAAAACTGAGCCGGAGTGGGTTGTGGCAGGCAAACCTCCTCAGGCTTTAGAACAACCAACAATGTGCTCTTGTCCCCAAGTCAGGGTGGGAGCAGGGAGAAATCCTCTTAATTTTTCCTCCTTCCCCATGAGAGTGGCTCCTGCCATCCCTTCTCCAGAGAAGCCAGGCGGGTGGGCAGCTTGCTTTCCTGGCTCTGGCGAATACAAACGGGAGCACCATGGAAACCCCCAGAGTGTGCAGGACACCGTAACAGGAACAAAACTCTTTCAAGTCCAGAAACAAAATCCGGACCCTTTTATGATGGCTGTGGAAGGCCCCTGGTGAGGGACGCTGGCAGGCTACTAGCCCGGAGCCTCCCACGCTGAGGACCCTGGACCTCGGCCCAAAGACGGAAGGAGAAGGGGAAGAAAGGGAGTCTGAAACCTGCTCCAGCACCTCCCATCCTGAATGGCATGGCAGGGATGGAGACCCTCAGGTCTCTAGAGCAGAAGGCCCCAGAATTCTGAGCAAGACACAACTGCTATCCCACTTGGCCAAAAAAAAAAAAAAAAAAAAAAAAAATTACACCAGGCAAAGTTCCAGGGACAGAACTGGCTTGACATAAAAGCAGTGGGTCTCTGTTCTCCCTACCTTCTACCAGACGCCCAAGAAATACCCCAAGCGGAGGTGCTTACCGATGTTTGGATGTTTCAAAAGTCGGCATATCCGGGCCTCACGCTCTAGTTTCTGGTGATCTAAAAGCAGAAGAGAGAAGACAAAAACCATCAGCCATCCGTTCTATTTGTGGCCACTGGCCATTCATGGTCCTTCAATTATTAGGCATCAACTATGCACTTTTTACTAATTTGCTGAATTAATGGAGCAAGTCACGGCAATCCCAGAGGTAGGTACTATGACTTTTTTCAAATGAGGAAATGCCCTAGGAAAGTCCCCCAAATTAGTGAGAGGCAGAGTCAGGACTTGAATCCAGGTCTTCGACTATAATGCTGGCACCCTGTTCACTACAGCAGGGATTTCACTGGGCCAGGGCGTCCAGAATCTCTTTCTTGAGAGAGATACTACTAATAACCAAGTTTTACTGAACACCCGCTTCATGACCAGGCACTGTGCTAGGCATTGTGCAAATATCCTCTGATTTGGTCTTCACAGTATCCCTAAAGCATAATGATGCTGACAACCCAGATAATGATGGAGATGATAATGATTTGACAAAATGATAAGCAGAGCTCACGTTTCTCGAGAGCTTACTTCTACACCAGGGAGAAACATCTTTTAATTTATTCTCGTAACCACTCTACGAGGCTGGCAGTATTACGATGCCCACTTTACAGTCATTCTGCTTCTCCCCAACATCCTCCTGGCCACACCCTGCTCTGAGCACTCACCTCTTGGCACTTGGGCACTGGGGTTACTCTGTTCTGGTGAGAGGACCAGAATCCAGGAGTCCCCTGGGGCAAGCAAGCTGTGTTGGTCAATTCCTTCCACAGGAAGGCAGAGCTCCAGGAAGTAGAGAGGATGCGACTACTCAAAGCAGGTGGCCTAGCAGCCCGCCCCCTTCCACCTGCTGGCATCTGCCCAACAGTCCCCTCCTTCACAAAGTCTTCCCCGCTCCTCCCAGCAGATGTGACCTCTCCTCTCTCTGAGCATGCCCCCATCCTCCGCTGCATGTCCTCGAATTTTTACATCACACAGAATGTCCGGTATCTTTTGGTCACAAGCTCTTCAAAGGGTGGCACCTTTCTGAGTGCTGCTTCCTAGAGTTCTTGCCACGACAGGGGCTTCGTATCGGTTTCTCAATAAACCGATGGGTAGTAAATGCTACCAATGGTAGTAACAACCGTTATTTACTGAGGCTTCACTAAACGCCAGGCAGAGGCACAGGTTATCTTACTTCATCCTCACCGAGACCCTGTGAAGTAAAGGATCTGATGAACTCCATTACGTGACAAATGAGGAAACTGAGGCTTAACAAGTTGAAGTAACCCACCCAAGGTCCCAGGCAGTGGATGCAGGCAGTCTGAGCCTAGAGCCCTTTCTCCGTCACTATGCGAGGGTGACAGGAGAGAGTGAGAGCAACTGGAGAAGACTCAGGGCTTTGGGAGGCATTTCCCCAGGTCTGGGCAGGTGCCTTCACATCCACACCTGCCAAGCCCTTCCTGCCTCCCTTGGGAGGGGTTCTGTCCACCCCACCTCTAGCTCAACAGCAAGGACCCTCTGTAGAGCCCCCCGTGACCCCCACAACCATCCTACCAGGTAGGTGCCATGACTGTCACCATTTCACGGATAAGAAAACTGAAGCCCAGAGAAGTTAAATAACTCGCCTGAGATCTTACAGCAGGAAACAGTAAGAACTGGGATTCAAACCCAAGCCTGCCAAAATAATGTAGTCTGAGATAATGCAGGAATTACAGACTGAAAGGGATTCATACTTGTTGTTTCACCAATCACCCCCAGTTTTGTCCTAAACTTTCCCTCTAGCAACAGCTCTGCTTTGTGGAAGAAGGAGGTGGGGACGGCGGAGATTAGTTCCTGCTGCTAATCCACCCCAGCTGCCCGGAGATCTGGGTCAGGCCCTCCTTTCCAGCCTCAGGTTTGGCATTACCGCTGACCAGGATGCAGCCAGAGAAGCACAGGTAGACCCCACACTCCCACACCACCTGGGATCCATCGGTCCCGGGGACCTTCAGACCCGGGCGTTAGTTGAGGAAGTAGTGGTAGCCTTGCCCGGGGCAGGGGGCTTGCTTCTTCCAGATCGGGCCGGGAAGATGTCAGGGTTACCCCACCTTCCTCCCAGCTCCTGGACCTGGGATGCAAGTACCAAGCCAGCCAGCCCCAGGCTTCCGCCCTCTGACCACTCACCTCGCCGCCCTCTGACCCAGAGTTCTGGGGCTTGGCTGCTCGGGCAGGTGCAGTAGAACAGTATCTTGCAAGGTGGGGGTGGCTGCTGAGGGGCAGGCCTGGAAGATTAATCCTTACCTCCTCCCGTAAGTCTCTTACTGGCTAATGGTTGCAGTGCCACAAGAGCGCACTAAAAATAAGGGTGTTCTGGCTTCGCCAGTGACTCAGAACCAGGAGAGGAGAGACACAGGCTCGCACGTCGGGCTCCTCGAAGGAGCTGCCCAGAGCCCACTTATCCGCACCCTGTCTCCACGGAGCCGAGTCCCCGTGTCTTCTCTGAGTCCCCGGCTGCTCCTGGTCTTTGCGCCGATCCTTAGCGCGGACTCCACCCGTGCACACAACCGTTTTGGAGGCAGACAGCCCCCGGGGTGAGCCCGAGCACGGCTGCGACGGGTGAGTTACCGAAGCCATCTGAGCATCATTCACTCTTTCAAAGACACGGAGCCCCAGACACGGAGCGAGTCGGACCCACGCTCCCGCAGCGCCGGCGGCCGGAGTCCTCCACACACCAGCAGAGCCCGCCCTGGGCTGCGGCCGGCCGAGGGCCGAGGGCCGAGCGAGCGGGGAGGGATCCCCGCCTGTCTGGGTGGGGGCCCGCCTCGGGGAAAGGTTAGCAGCAGGGGCTTCTCGGGGAGAGGACAGCCGAGGAGCGCCGCTGCCTGCAGGATCCCTCCTCTTCCTCAGCCTCCCCCTTGGTGGCTGGGGCACCCTGTCTTCCAGAAGCTCTGCTCAACGGGCCACGTGGTTTCTGCCTGCCATCCTCTCCTTGCACCGCGGGCGGGCGCCCTAGGCTCCCCACTGTCATCTCCGGCCCCTTCCCCCCCATGCCTCCTGTCCTGGGGTCCCCTCCGGGACTGGGCTGTCTGGGGAGAAAAAAACCAGAGGGCCCCATCCCGGCAGCAGAGCGGTACTTCAGGAACAAATAGGGTTTGTAGAGTATCTTTCCCAACGGCAAGGGCTGTCCCGGCGAACGCACAGCATCACAACCCTGAGAGCGGTGAAGCCACTGAGCTGACTCGGTCCACAGCGGCCGCGCCACGCGTGGCCTGCCTGGGCAGCCTGAGGGATGACACGCCAGCTGGTGCTTTGGTCCCAAAGATGGCCTTCTGCCTCGAGACACCCCTCCTTCCACCGACCCCGAGCTCACCGTTCCTAGGCCTTCCAAGGCTGACCCTCTTCCCACCCACCTTTCGGCTGGGCTATTCCCCACCCCCTCAGGTGGCCCAGCCCCCCCTTCCTGTTTGACAAGAGCCACTTCCCGCTTTTGCACAGGGCCACTTCCTGCCTGCCTGTGTGCTGCTGCCATGGAGAGACCCACCCCTGCAGACCTTCAGCCCAGGTCCAACCACATCTCTGCAAGGTTTTCCCCCTCGACAGCAGAGGTAGCAACAGGAGCATAAAGCAGAAGTGGCCGTTAGCAGGGACCTGCTCGGGCCTTCCCCGTCAGCCCACCCGGCGTAGAGCCAGGCCCAAGAAACGAGTGTCCCTGGAGGCCTTGCCTCTCCTGCCTTTGGCCCGAGCACTTTGAGCCTTGGGCCAGGCCAAGCACCCATCACAGGAAGAGCGGTAAGGAGGGACCAGGTAGTCGGTGCCAAGGGAGGCAGAAAAGAGGAAGCAGTGAGGAGATGGCACGTGGCAAAGGGGAGGCCGGGTTCTAGAATCACCTCTCCCGTAAATTCAAACCAGAAGCCTACTCCAGTCACACTTGCCTTCCCCACCACAGGACCAGGGGCCAGGGAAGGCTGGCCATTGATCCTCCATGGCCTTGCCGGGACATGACTGATTTAGTGACATTTCTCTAAAACCACAAATGCCAGCACTAGCTTCACCTAAGAGCCTACTGCCACCTAAATACACCACCGTCCGTGTCGGGAAAGAACACACAGCCCTACTCCGGCTATGAGGACCCTCCCCAAGTTCCAATCCCAACGACACCCTTGACTTTTCACAGGGTATTGCGAGGGTCTGTGCCTGTGATCCCGACATGAATCACGAGAAGATTCCTACAGCTTCGTGCGGCCCAGTTTTCAGATGCTCCAGGTGGAGCGTCTCCTCTTGCTGTCTCCTGAGTGCCCTCCTCCCCCTCGTCCTCCCCCCCACGCGGCAGAGGCCTCCGTCTGGCCCCCGGGACCTCACTCTGCGGAGAAGGAACAAGGGCACCACAGGGATGTGGTGTCATAGTCCACATTTCCAGCTGCTTATAAACAGCCCCTGGCCTTGGGCACTGACCCGCGGGAACCCCAGGCCACTACCCCATTGACCTCATCCTGACACTGCGATGCCACATCCCTGCCTCTCTGAGTCTCACTCCAAAGGTGCAAAGAGTCTCCAATTAAGAGCAAAGTCCATCCACCACGTCCTCGCCGGGGTCACGGCTTGGAATTCCTTCACACCCACACACCAGGGACCAGCCGCAGGACAGGGCCCGGAACGAGCTTGCGTGAACCCCAAGGCTCTGTCCCTGAAGCTGGCATCCTCTCTTTCTCTCCAGTCCTCACTCAAGCAGCTCTCACCAGGGGACACAGAGATCCAAGCCCCACTGCGGCCTCTGTGTCTTAAGAGAAGCTTTCACTCAGGAGGGAGAGGACAGAGGCACCCCATAGCGACAGTCTCCCACACCAGACAGGGTGGAGAAAACCCCTGTCGGGGCACTCGCAAGCTCCAAGAAGGCAGCGCTCTGCCTCTGGACACTGGATTCTCTCTGGGGCAGAACCGGGTCAGCAGCTTAGTTCTCCATGCCCCCGGCAGGAATCTGGGTGCCTGCAGCCTTTGCCCACTGTTTTGGTGACATTTCCTTCATGGTAACCAGCCCCAAGTAAAACATCCCAGGAAGCAGCCCCTAAAAATAGCTCCTCCCAGGGCAGCAGCAAGCGGGGGGAGGGGAAGGAGGGGAGGAGGAAAGAGGGGAGCAGATGGGAAGCTGCTGCTGCGGCTGCCGATAGGACCCAGGAAGTAGAGACGGGGTTGGGGGTGGGGGGAGTGGCTGGAAATATCCCCACCACAGAGGGGTCTGTCCCCAGAGAGGTGGGTGCGGATGAGAGCAAGGCCTCAGCCAGCACAGCGGAGGGATCTCTCCACCAGGCTTAGCGCTCTGGGCCTGGCTGGAGGTGTGGGGATGATCTACCAGCATGTATCACACGAACGAAATGCCCAGAATCTGTGTTTCCGAGGGAGGAGCCACGGGGTAGGTGAAGACCATACTGCTGGAGGATGGCGCGGTCTGATCGCTGGCAGAATCACTGGCACACCTACGGCTCAAAGTACACAAACCAGCCTCTTGTGCCTTGGTTTCCCCACTGGCCCCGGGCGGATCTTTCTGGCCACGGGCAGATGACAAAAGGCCTCTGCCGAGAGGCACTCAAGAGGTGCAAAGTGCCCATCTCTTCCTGTCATCACCCTTTCGGCACCCATGGGGTCAGGGCCCTGTCCGCCTGCCAAGGCTGTCCAGAGAGCAAGCACAGAGCCGGGGGCAGGAGCCTGTCCTACCCACTCCTCCCCTTCCCTGTCTCCGGCCTCGGCAGAGAATGGGGTCAGCCACTCACCTCTAGGGTTTCAGCGGAGCCTCGAAGCTTGGAGCACAGCTCCTGACCGGAGACAGCGCAAGCAGCAGGGAGGGAGCGAGGATGGAGCAACCGTCCCACCGCCAACCCCTCCCCGTGAGGCCAGTCCCCAGAGTCACGCCGGGAAGGTGGGTGGGAGGGCAGGGTGACAGGCCGGTGTTGTACGAACTAAGTCACATCGCTCACGGTGTGACTGGCTGACAAGACCGGCCCAGCAGAAGCCTTTGGCGCAGAGAAGGGACCTCCAGGCTGCTTTCTCATCCACTTAGGGGAACGAGTGAGTGGAAGCTCAGTCACTTATATACAGGATGCCCATTTATCTGTCAACAGAAACCGACCAGCCTGTTATCCTCAGGAGGCAAGCACAGGTTTGCATACAGCCTCCTTAAATGCTTCCTCAAGGAGCAGAGTCCCAGCGCTCCAGGGCGGCACAGATTGTTCTTCCTCCCCACCCCGGCCCTGCACTGCTGCTTCGCCCTCCCCTTCCAGCCTCCCCTCGCTTCACCCAGATCCTTAACAGGAAAGTCTCGCTTGGAGATACCACAGGGGACACAAATGTCATGGGGGCTACTCAGGCCAGCACTAAGGGGGTGGGGACTTACAGCTGGCACCACCCAGGGGGATCTGATTTCAGTCCCTAGGGCCAGCTGGACCCAGAAAGGGACAGCCTTTGCCCTTCTGGTGGCCAACATGCCACAACCTCAGCCACTCAGCTTGCCACAGCCTTGGACACAGGCAGACACCCCAATCTGGGGGCTCAGAAGGAGGCCCCTAATCTCAGAAAAGCCCATGGGCACACATGGCCACATACTGGCAGAGATGCCACCTGGAGAAGGCTGGGCCAAGGTCTGTCTGGGAAATCTCAGAACATGACAAGAGCGACCAGTGGTGCGTCTGCTAATTTTAGACGGCATTTCCTAAAGCATGGCTGCGGGACCCCCTGCGTGAAATTCACTAGGGCACTTCTTGAAAGTGTAGATTCTGGGGCCCAATCCCAGACCTCCTGTGGATAGAGCCCAGGAATCTGTATTTTTTAACCAGTACTCAGGTGATCCTTATGCACACTAAAATTGAAAATCGCTGCTGAGAGGAAGTCCCGACATTGCCCTATAAGGCCATTACTGACAGGGAAGAAAGAATCGTAATCTACGCCGTGTTCCTACATCTCCCACCTGCCATATATGCCCCAAGCACAGGTCTTTAACCTCATGTGTCCTCTCCAACAGCAATGTCAGGCCCATGCCAGGTTCCCTGGATCAGAAAGGGGGAGCCCAAGCCAGCATCAGGGTACGAGGGTTCCTATAACTCGGCTCTGAGTTTCCTGAGAGTCAAAGCCAAGAAACAACCATGACTGGTTACGTAGTCCCCTGAATCCCTTCATTCGACATGTGTAGGCTAGGTATGTGTCAGGCACTTTGCTGGGCCCTGCCCAGCAGGTAAAGAAATAGATATGGTCCCTACCCTTTACCTCCCAGGTCCTCAGGAAGAGGAAAGCTTTTGCTTACATTTAGCCTCTATAGAAACTTCTTCACGTCGGGTGTACAGATTAAATAAATAAACATAGCAAGTGCTATAACAGATTTCAAAATATTGTTTCTGGTAGCACCTCTAAGTAAGGCCAAGTATCCACAGTAGTAAAAGCAACTGGAATCCAGATAAGTGGTCCAAAGACAGAGGTTCCTTATGATGCTAATTGTTCCAAAGATAAACCCTAAGCTATGAAAGAAGAAAGGACCATTTGCCCTTCAACGACAGCAATGTGGGGAAACGCTTTGGATGTAAGCAAGAGAGCAGGATATAAAATGTTATGCTCCACGAGGTGAAAATCTATATGCATATGAATAAAGATAAGAAGGGAATCTGAAGATTTAAAAATAAAAAAAGACATAAGGGCTCAGGCTTCTGGGGGGGGGGGGGCTCCTAAATCTTAAAATAACGACTTATCACTGCCATCACCTGGCCCACTAGCTCCTGCACCCAAACCTATTTTAAATGCCTCCTTCAGCCTAGTGGAGAGCTAAGCTTGGAACCACGGGCTCCCTTCAGAGGCCCAACTCCACACCTATCACTGTTCCAAGCAGAGGGAGTGACGTTATATGACTTCCAGTGACTTCACGTAGACAGGCCTGCAGACAAAAATGGGGCTGGGTGCACAGCCCCACGAGCTCCCTACCTTGAAACACGGCTACGAACGCGGGCCTCTGCGGTCAAAACGACAAGAAACAACGGAGCCCAAGGAGTCCCACCCAGATCCAATCTCCCCGGTAAGACCCGATGAGGTCTCCCCACGGCTCCTGAGCACTTTGCCGCAGATGCCAATGAGAAGCAGCTTGATACCTTCTCCTTCCTTTCGATCCTCAGCACAGACAATCACAAACAAGAAAGAAAACAGGCAGAGAGACTCAGCAAACAGAGCAAGCCCCTCAGACCCCCATGGAGGACTCTGGTGGGCCCACCACATTCCCAGACACAGAAATCCAACACCTGCGGAGCCCTAGACAGACAGACAGTGAAGACTGAAACCCAGCCCCAGCTGCTGCACCTTTATAAAATATACAGCGTAAACTGAGAGGCTGCAGGGACGCCACAGGCCTTCGCTCCCTAACCCCGTGGGCACCAGCCAGTGGGCACCGTGGCCCAACTCTCCAGGAGCTCACATCCCCTGGGCCCACCCCTACGGCACAGCCCCCAGCTTGGTCCCTCCATCTCCAAGACAACACCCTCCCACTCTCCCACCTCCGAACCATATTGGCACTGACAGATTCCTGACCCGTCGTGTCGGCATCTGTGCCCGTCAGCCAGGACCAGGCCTCTGTCCCTAAGTTAACCTGGTATGCAAGCCACACAACAGAGCCCCTGTCTTGGCATCCGCATCTCGAGAGAGGGGGAGTTGATGTCTGGAGCATATGATCTTACACAAGAATCCTTTCCTTGAGGGACCAAAAAAAAAAAAAAAAAAAAAAAAAAAAANGGGCAGGGAAAGAAAGATGTCAGTTGGAAAAGACAAGACGAGGTTGGAGGGATGCGGGGAAGGGAATAGGACATGACGACACAGGGCAGGGAAGTTCAGGTGGGGAGGGAAGGGGGACAGAATGACAGCCGAAGGCAGGGGCTCCACCGAGTCACCACGACCGCGAGCCTCACAACCCCGAGTGCGGCTCCCCAGTGCTCCTCCGTCCCTCACCCCTGGGTCAGAGGACACGGGTGAGATGAGGAACACAGAGCATTGCATCATTACCTGCAGACACCAGACACCAGCCCCACTTCTGCTGCACCAGGGCTCTGCTGTGTGGGCACCGGGAGCCTTCCACTCTCGAGCGGCCGTCCCCGCCTGCGCCCTGCACCCTTGGCCAGAGGATGTCTGCCAAAGAGCCCAGCCCACGGTGTGATCCCCCTACCCCAGGAGAGGAGGGCACCGGCTGCCCACGCGTCTCTATGGCAACCGGCGCCTCCGACTCAAGGTACCCAGAGAGCAAGCAAACAAACAAATAAGTCAACTTTACAGCCAGCGTAGAGGAACAGCAAGAGACGGAGGCTGGGAGGGGGACAGCAAGACAAGCCCTGCTCGTGGGGATGCAGAGAAGCCCTCCTAGCCAGGAGGCAGACGCAGCCCTGCGAAACAGGTCCCATGACAACCGGACACACGGCAGGAGCCCACTGTCATCTCCGTGGAATTTAATAGCTTCTCTGATGCTTAGGGACGTCAACCACACCTCTCACCCTTGGGTTGTCTATGTCACCATGAGCCGCAGCCCTCGCCTTCCCCAGGGCATCGGTCCTGGCTCCTAATACGTGTGTGGCATCCTATTGCCCCATACTGACTCCTTTCTCTGGGTCTAAAAACCTTTGTCCCCTGCGGCACCCCGCAGCCCTCAAGGACGACCCGGCCACAAACCTCTGTGCTCCCCAGACCTGTTCCCAGAGCACCACACACACTGCTGGGTCTACACCTATCAGATGAGGCGAGGCTGGCAAGCACCCAATACAAGGTTCAGGGAGTGTAGTTCGAGGTGTGAAAGACAGGGCCTCACCCTCCTGGCCTCAGGTGCTGGGGAGGATCTCCAAGCTCAGGCTCCAACGCCTGGGCCCTCGAAATCCTCGGACCTGGAGGCACTGCTGCTCCCACCCCGACCACGCCACTGAGGTTTCCAGACCAGGAGGCATCACCCTCCACCCAGGACAGGCTGCATCTGCTGCTGCACCACCAACTTTGTAATTTGATCAAAAAAGCAATCAAGTTCATCTGGCAGGATTTGTTCCCGAGAAGCCCTCGCCAGTAGCAGCCTCCCCTGATGTTTACAGATTCCCTTCCCTTGGGAGTCTGTTCTGCCGCCTGGTGGGCAGGGGGAGGCTGGGCTTGTCAGAGCTGTTCACTTACTGCATTTCCATCCTAAGTCACCACTGGGGCACCGGGACGCGGACAGGCCTGGAGGGGCTGCCCACTGCCCCCAGCACAGAGACTCCACATGAAGAGCTCTCCATCCATGCGACCACCCCTCCCCGTATCTCCAGCTCCCTGAAAACCCGAACTCCCTGGAGCCTTCAGGTACCCTTCTTCCCCGCGGCGACCTACACGTCCAACACCCTTTTCCTTCGTTTCTACCTGAGCACTTCTGGTTCCCCATGTCACTCCTTGCCTGGTTTCCAAGTCAACCAGCCCTGAAATTCCAATTCTTCTGCAGGGGCTGAAATACACAGCTCCCAATTCCTGGAGCCTCTTCAGAAGCTATAGCCCTTGGAGGCAGCCTACGGAGAAGCCAAGACGGGGGACACTCACCCCGGGCAGATAACTTCTTGGTATTGATGATTTTTGCTGCATACTCTTGAGTGGAGGTTTTCTTCACACACCTGCGGACCACAGAGAAAGCACCCCTGGAGGGAGAAGGGGAAAAGAACTGGGACACGGAGCAGAGCAGAGGGACACAGACGCGCTTCGGGTCTGCGAACAGCGATGCTCCCCTCACCAGCCCCTCAGTCAAAATCATACACACCAGCGCTGTGCCCATCGCCCTCTAACGCGGGGCAGAAGGATGGGGCCACTGCATGACACTGAACGGATGTGGGTGGACGGCCACCCCATCCCACCCCCACGTCTAGTCGCTGGACAAATCAACAGCCCCCGCCTCAGGCTGAACATCAGGAGCTGGTGGGCGATGCTTAGAACACACACCTGCTGCATCTCACCGACGGCCCTGAACCAGGGGAAGGGACAGAGACCCTGCCCTTCTCTCAGCAGCAATAGTTGAGGGTAGGGGAAGGAGAGATTAGGAAGAGGGTATGATTCCGAGCGGGAGCTCTCCCTCAGTCGCGGGGGTAGGGGAGGAAAGTGAGGCTCAAACCCCCCACGACAGGGTTCATCCCACTGCATCCCTGACTCCGCTGACAGCGGGGAAACAGAAGATCCAGGTGTGGGTCTCAGACATCAATAGCTCCCCTACTCCACGGTTTCCCCCACTTCTCTCCCCCCAGATGGGAGCTCGCACTCTCGGGCTCTGGAAACGTCTAGGGGGGCGGGCAGGGCGGGGGCTGCAGTGGCCGGGCTCGGCGCCGCGGGGGGGGGGGGGGGG
>LNAC01000047.1:1619534-1648251 GCA_002007465.1 Ailurus styani | reverse complement strand
CCGCCCCGCCCCGGGAGCCGCCCGGAGGGGGCGGCGCGCGCAGGGGCGCCGGGCGGGGAGGTGGGAGGGGGTGGTCTCAGCCCCGCGCCCCCCGAGGGGAGCTGAAAGCCTCGCGACCTGTGGGGTTTGTCCCGGGGCGGACCCTGCAAGGGCTGGGAATGTGCGTGCTGGGTGTATGCGTTTGGCGTGCGTAGGGGTCTGGACCACCGAGTTTTCCGGCCGCCCTCAGACCCCAGCCCGGCTCGCACGATGTGGCCAGAGGGCCAAGGTCAGAAAGTCCGCTGTCAGCCTGCACACGCGGGAGGCGCCCCCAGCCTGTGCAGAGCCAGCTCTCTCACCAGCCTTCCCTCTGGAAGCGGACAGTCTAGACTTGTGTAAGCGTCAGGGCCATGATTAGATAAAACCCTTCAGGCACCGTTTGTTCAGGGAGACCAGGCCGGGGCCAAGGATGCAGGTGGAACTCTGCCTTCCTGCACTCCGGCCTTGGCGACAGGAGAATGTTCTCTCTCAGGCCAGTAACGAAAGGGATGAGGTGGGAACGACTGAAAAGGTTTTGTGGGGTTGTGGGCTAGAAGAACAAGTGGAAGGAAGGAGGGAAAAAAATATCCCCATTTCCTTGTAGGGCACCCCGTATTTTTATTGTATAGCACGCATCACATTTTGTGATGATGTATTTAATTTACTGCTATGGGAGGCAGTAGAGCTAGAGTGTGGTTGTCTAAAGAGTGGATTCTGACGTCAGACTGCCTGCTTGGATTTCTGGGCGACTCACTGACCAGCTGTGTGATGCTGGGCGAGTCACTTAATCTTTCTGGGCTTCAGCACTTTATCTGAAAACTGAGAAGAAGAATAGCTACCTCACAGGGTTGTGAATAGTAAATGGGCTAAATCCCATAAAGCACTTTGAATAGCTCCTGGCACCTAATCAGAACAGAGGCAGCTATTATTATTTGTTTAATATTTGCCTTCCCACTAAATTGTAGGCTCCAACAGGGCAGGGCCTCTGCCTCCTCTGTTCACCATTGTATACTTATCCCCAGTCCCTCGGTAAACATTTGTGGAATGAAGGGACTCCTTGGGGCCCTGGCAGGGGGAGTTACCATTCCTTCCTCTGTTGCCCCTGTCGGACCGAGGCACATAACTGTCTCTGTGGAGGAGAAACGAGCTGGGCAGGTTCCCAACCTGCCCTGCCCAGGCAGCTGTACCCCAAGTCAGGGGCCAGTCCCAACCGGGCAGGATGGAATGGAGCCAACTGCTGCGGCTCCGTCTTGATTACAGCAGGACGCCCACTGGGAGTCAGGCCTCCATTGTCAGCAGGCTGGCTCACCAAGAAGGCAGCTGAGAGGCATCCCAGCCTCCCAGGCTGCCTCCCTGAGGGGGTGGGTGGAGCAAAGCTCCCAAAGAAGGCTCCCCTCCTTCCCTCACCCAACAGCCCTGGGAGCTGGGGAAAACCAGACTGCCCAGTGGGGGTGATTAGGGGAATAGGAGAGGAAAAGCTTTCACAGATTGCCTGGGAGGAGGGCAGAGAGGGCCAGAGGAAAGGGCTGAGGTGACAGAACACCATGCCCCACCCCTCCCCAGGGCAACAGGAAGTGAGGCTTTGGGGAGTAAGGCCACTTCCTATCTCAAAGCACTGGGGTGAGAGCCGGGTTCCAAGTCCCAGCGTGGGGCACGGCAATGAGGGTTTACGTGGGGATGGCAGTGAGTCCTGCGTTTCTGTCATCCACCTTAAAGGCAGAAGTGATGGCTAGTCTGCACTCCAGAAAGAGGGGCTGCGTAGTAATCATCAATGTGCCCTTCCAGAGCCCTCAGGACAACCCGGTTCCTGACCTCCTCACGCTGAAACTTTATATTCGTTAATGTAAGGTGGAGTGAGAAGAGGGAGGGAGATCGGAACAAACTGGAGCTGCCGTGCGTCTCTTAGGTTATCCCAGGACGAAATGTAAGATCAGGACTACAGCTCCCAGGTGCCCACTGGGAGAGGGGTATCTTCCCCACCGAGGGTGAGCCTTCCACGCTGGGTTTTTGAGGGTAACCATATAAAGCACTTTGCACTGAGTCTCTGGGTACAAGGAAGAGCGATGAGAAAAATAGCGAGGGGAAGCCTTGGGGATGACTCACACTGCCGTGTAAGTGCAACTAACTGCCTTTCAACAAATGTTTACCGACTGCCTACTATGTGCTGGGCACTGCCTCTCATTTTGCGAAAGGTCCAGATAAAGTGCAAAATTAGAGTTCACGATTAAAACAAAACTCGAATCACTCTCTCCTTTTTCCTTTCGAGGTCTAGCTTACTTTTCCCTCTCTCACTATTTCTGTCAACTGGTCAGACTCTGTTGTGGCTGGAGTGGCCATCTGCAACCTATAGACACCTTTGTGTGCACACCCTCCTGATCCCCACCGCCGCAGCACCCACACAACCGACCCCACAGCAATTAGAGGGAAGATACATATAAATAATAATGAGTTCACCAGCTCCCCGAGCATCAGTATCTATGGCGACCTCGGGGGGTCCTCAAGCTGCGCGGCTCTGCTGGCAGCCAGTCCCCTGTGCAGCACCAGCACTCAGGCCGCGCCCGCAGCGAGGGGAACCGGGGATTACACGGGAAATCGATGCCCCAGTAATCACCAGAGGTGCTCTGCCGGATGGGACCCTCTGTCATTCTTCCCATCTTTCTCTTCGAAGTCTCCAAAAATTACACCATGGGGCTTGCCCCCTGAAATGCCAGAAGCTTCCCTCCCTAATTTTGGAATGCAATTTTATTTTTTATTTTATTTTTTTAAAGATTTTATTTATTTGTTTGTTTGAGAGAGAGTGAGAGAGAGTATGAGGGGGAAGAGGTTGGGGAAGAAGCAGACTTCCTGCTGAGCAGGGACCTCCATGCGGGACTCCATCCTAGGACTCTGGGATCATGACCTGAGCGGAAGGTAGATCCCAACTGACTGAGCCACCCAGGCGCCCTGGAATGCAAGTTTAGAATGTAAAGGTACTTATTCTTCAGACGTGAGGAAAATGGGGCGATTGAAAGTGAGGTGTTTAAATGCAAGGGGAATGACGCTCTTGGAAACAAAGAATAGTCAACCTGCTTGTTGAGGGATGTTGTAAAACACATTTGGAGACAATTTAGTCTTGTGCCCGTGAGGGGTTTTCAATCCATATTCTACAGAAACCTACCAGTTACATGGTCATGCTTCAGCAGCTGCTCAACATATATATACTGGGGTTCTGCATAAGATTTTGTTGAAGAAAAATCCTTGGCTAAAAAAAGTCCCCGAAAGAAGTTTGAAACTCACTGGACCAGTGGCTTCTGAAGTCCCCTCCAACTCTAAGATTCTATGGCTGGTTTGGGGGAATTAACGGTAATGAGGTCATAGCCCCTCTCCAAGGACTCTGGGAAAATTTTTAGTGGTAAAGTATTTGAAACTAGTGATAAGATATGATAATAGGGATAAGAAAGAGTGAGAAAGGAATGCCTGGGAGCCTCAGTCGGTTAAGCATCTGCCTTTGGCTCAGGTCATGATCTCAGGGTCCTGGGATCCAGCCCCTTACTGGGTTCTCTGCTTAGCGGGGAGTCTGCTTCTCCCTCTCCTTTTGCCCCCCCCCCGCTCTCTCTTTCCCTCTCTCAAATAAATACATAAAATCTTAAAAAAAAAAAGAGTGATAAAGACAAATGAAAACACTTAACTTTCTTTTTGAAATTTTATTTATTTAAGTAATTGCTACACCCGTTGTAAAGCTCGAATTCATGACCCTGAGATCAAGAGTTGCATGGTCTTCCAACTGAACCTGGAAGACGCCCCAACAAATGAAAACAATTAAATAAACGATTCCTAAACTAGGGGGTGTACTGAGAGATGCCCCATTTTCCAGTTAGAGGGCTGGTTCCAAAGGGCAGCCTGATTTCCGCCTTCCCAGCCCCGAGTCCAGGTCAGGGCTCTCTCTGCCTCTCCACCCCTCCACCATGCCCCCTAGAGACTGTGCACTCCTTGAAGACAGAGGGTACCTGATCTTTCTCCTTGTATCTTTAACAGGGAGTGCAAAGCCTGGCATATAGTAGGTGCTCAATAATTATTTGTAGAATGAATGGAGTATTGGGGGCACAAGACTGAGATATTGAGGACGAAGAGAGAGCACCCGAGGAGAGGTGACAAAACTGTCATGAAATAAGGGAGATATTGGGGTAAGGGGCTGGCTGCCTGTACCAGCGGGGACGGGCAGGACAGAAAGAGTGGCATGTGGGGCCCCCTGGTGGGCAGACCTGAAGCGCACAGGGTGCTGGAGGGAGGGGCTGGACAGCCAGAGGAATGTGAATGAGAAAGAGAGGTGTGGTGAAGATAATAAAACCTCAGTTTTAGCTAACCCGTAGGGAGCGCTTGCTACCAGGAAGGCAGAGGCGCTAAGTACGCTAGCTTACGCTTTTCCATTTAACCGTCACCACCACACTCTGAGTGTAGGAGGCATCAGCCCCATTTTACAGAAAAGGAAACTAGAGTTTAGAAAAGCAAAGTAGGGGCGTCTAGCTGGCTCAGTCAGTAGAATATCTAACTCTTGATCTCGGCGTTGTGAGTTCAAGCCCCACGCTGGGTGTAGTGATACTTAAAAAAAAAAAGGAAAGGAAAGTAGCTTGCCTAAGAGCAAACAACTAACATGTTGTAGGGGATGATGTGACTGAAGAGAAGTGAATAGAAATGGATACTGAGGTGGGGGAGTAGTAAATGGCATGGGGGGTTCAATTCAGATGTACTCATACCAGCAACAGGATCTAGATTGGAATCCTAAACCCAAGGTCGATTTATCCCAATCTAATTCTAGTCTTGAATCCCGATACTTACTCAGTCATTCATTTCTTTAATTTTTTGATTCTCTGTTCCAGTCACTTAGAAACGTAAGAGAACAATTTGACAAAATTCTTGCCCTCATGGAACTTACATTGAAATAGGGTCTGTAATGCCAGCAGGCAGTGAATCTAGAGAGTGGTCTTTTTAGCTGAGAGAAAGTTCTACAGAGAACATAAAATAAAGTGGTGGGATAGAGTGGGGGAGGAATAGAGAATTCCTTTAACTGAGGTACTCAGACATGGCTGCCCTTGGAAAGGGACTTTCAAGGGAGACCTAAATGATGATGAGGAGATAGTCCTTGGAGGTGTGAGACAAGAGCATTCCTGGTGGAAGGAACTGCGGCAAAGGCCTGAGATAAAAATGGTCATGGTATATTTAAGGGGTGGAAAGAAGACCAGTGTGGGAGGAACAGAGTGGCCAAGTGGGAAGCCATAGGCTAACAGGACCTGGAGGCCCCAGTAGACCCCACTGTCCTGGTACAACCCCCCTGGTGCTCCTTCCAAACTGTGGGTCACAGGGAGTCCCCAGAGGCAGGCTGCCTCCATGCTCACAAAGGCAGGACACCTGAAAACCCAGCTTAATGCCGGAAGATACCTTCATCAAGGGTTAACACGAAAACGGGCCTAAAGCTGGAAGTGATGCTGTTCCTTGTCTACCACAAAGGAAGGTACTGGAGGTGGGCTCGGGGTGACCCCTGAGCGCTGCTGGGGCTCTGGGGTGTTGTGCTGAGGGGTTCTGCAGAGAGAGCCCATGTCCCCTCAGTCCGTTTAGACAACAGTCTCACTGCCCTGGGTAAGCTTCCGGCCCAATTCTTACAGGGGATAAAAAGATGGGCCAGAAATAGGCCCTGCCTTAAAGGAGCTTTACTCACTAGAGGCAAGAAGATAAGCATGATAATAAAACAATGATATAATGGAAGATTAGTACCAGAGTACACAGGGCTGCCTGAATCACATTTCCCTCCCCTTGCCTAACCTCCGTTCTCTGTTCACGTGTCACTTTCTCAGAGCAGCTTTTCCTGGTCTCTTGACCAGATCAGACCCCTGAATGACAGCCCTCCAAGGTTCCCTCGACCACTTCTTCAAAGCACTTATCCCAAGTGTAATCTTACATGTGTTTGTGTGACTACAGACTTCACGAGGGTAAGGTCTGTGTCTGTTTACGTCCATCCTGGCACTTTCTCCAGTGCCCAGAGTGTAGTAGGTACTCAGGAAGTGCACAGAGGGTAAAAGCAAAGTACTATGGGACTTTTAATGGGGGAGTACGTGGATCATGTTGGAACAGTTGGAGCAACTGGAGGAGATGAAAGGAGGGGGAGGATGTTGGCAGATGGAGTTGTAGGTGAGGGGCCATTGCTGGGAGAGAAGAGAGTGTGAGTCAGGCCCGAGATGCTGAGGGCTTGGCAGGTGTATGGGAAACCGGGTGGTCAGGTGAGCTGGAGGGGAGGTTGGTGGGGAGGGAAAGAACATAAATCTGGGAACCAGCCAGATGCTAATAGTATTTGGCTCTGGGCAGGATAGAAATGGGCTTTGGGAAGGACCAATGTCCAACTTTTTGACAAGACCAGGTCCAGAGGCTCTTAGATCCCAGACCTTGGCTAGAGAGGATTACTTACCAGATAGTCCCACTTGAATGTCCCGCTGTCCCCCCAAATTAAAAATGGTCCAAATCGGGCGCCTGGGAGGCTCAGTGGGTTAAAGCCTCTGCCTTCAGCTCAGGTCATGATCTCAGGATCCTGGGATCGAGGCCCGCATCGGGCTCGCTGCTCAGCAGGGAGCCTGCTTCCTCCTCTCTCTCTCTGCCTGCCTCTCAGCCTACTTGTGATCTCTCTCTCTCTGTCAAATAAATAAATAAAATATTTTTTAAAAATTGGTCCAAATCCAAATTAATCAGATTGAGAGGTGGTATAACATGGTGGTTAAGATCAATGAAGCCAAATCCTGGCCTCTTACTAACTATGGGAGTTTGCACATTTTATGACTTCTCTGTGCCTCAGTTTTCTCACCTGCAAAATAGGGATAATAATAGCACTCACCTCATAGGGGTCTATGAGGAATACATGATTAGTACATAAGAAAAGTGAAACAGTGTCTTGCATATCAAGGGCTCAGTAAATACTAACTATTATAATTGCTTCTCTTGCCTTGCCCAGTTTTTTTCTCCATTTCCTTTGGCTCTGACAGTGATGTGACTCTCCTGCCAATGACCTAAGTTCAGAATCTCCAAGTCAACTTTGACTCATCCCTTATCTCACTTAAAGGGCAGAGCCGGGTTTGAATTCTGCCACTCACTAGTTGTGTGACCTTGGGCAAGTTACTTGAACTCCCTCGGTTTCATGGTCCTCATTGGTAAAATAAAGATGTTGCAATGTTCACTATAGGGTTGTTATAATAACTTACTGATCGTATTTGTAGGTTAATGGTTCACTTCCTGATGCCAAATCAATGGTAGTTATCATCATTATCATCCTGTGTGTCGTCAGCAGCCAACACCAGCGCATTTTCCACTTTAAATGTCTTTGTGCCCATTCCTTCCTCTGCATTTCCCTCCCACCATCCTAGCCTTGGCCTACGTCACCCTCCAGATTACTGCAGTAGCTCTCCTACCTTTGCCAACTCCATTTTATACTTCACTTTTCTTTCTCGCACTTTCTTTTTAGAAATACTGGTTGAACACCGACTTTTTTCAGGCACTGTCTCTGTGCTGGGGTTGGAGCAGGGGACAAAACAGACACTGTCCTTGCCTTCAGGAAGCCTACCTTCTGGTGAGAGGGACAAACTAGAAACAAATAAATACTTACTACGTCTCAGGTGGTGATAAATGCTATGAAGGAAGTCAAGGTGGGGAAAGGGGGTACAAGTACTATTTATTGCAGGGGAATCAGAGAAGGCCCTCTGCTAAGATGAACATACATGCACCGAGCTGCAGGAAATAATGTTGCTTTCAGTAGGTCACGCCTTTGCAGAAATGCTGTTTCCTTCAGGATTAAGTATGAATGCTCACGGGGAACCTCCTGGAACCTCCGTAATTCTAGTTGGTTTTGTGATTTCATACTGCTCCCAGAATGCCCCTGCTTCCACAGACATGTTTAACACGTTAAGAATGTACATTGTTAGATTAATAGTACTTATCTCTGATTGTGGTATCAGCGTGAACTATTTCCTCTTCAAGTGTGCTTTCTAAAAATTTTTTATGCTGAACGTAGATTACTTGAATAACAGCAAGAAACACAATGGCATATTTCTTCCTCTTCGTCTTATTATAATCTTTATAAAACTCTGCAAGGAAAATTTTATATCCCCATTTTGCAGATGAGAAAACTGAGGCACGGAGAAGTTAAGCTGATCTTCTGAACTCCGCTCTTGAAATGTCTGGCACCTGATGACAGGCTCGCTGTTTGCTTATTTTAAATTTTGGTTTTGGCTTCTCAGTTGGAGCTTAGGTTTCTTAAGGGCAGAGTCCTTGCTTATTCCATATCTCCCTCTTCCTCCCTCCTTGTGCTTTTATCAGACTACTATGTACTGGATGGACATAATGGGTGCTTTTTAATGGATTGGTCTGTTCCATGTCTGAGCTATGATATGGTTCATTATCTTGCCGGTGGTGCCATTGTGTATGCTCTTGACTGTGGGCCCACAGGTGGAGAACCTGAAGATCCTGGGGACAAAGAGGTGAGGAAGCGGGACCTCCACCCCCAAAAGGGCAGTGATTCGGCTTGTCCACTAGAGGCCGCGGTAGGCTCGGGTTTAGAGAGCCATCTGGCTGTGGATTACTCAGCAGACCCCACCCCAGGAGTCATTTCCAATCCCAAGTCTGTCCGAGAGCCTATGAGTGTATCTGGCTCCACTTCCTTCCAATAGATCATCAGATTCCCGGACCTGGAATGAGTTAGCTCCAGAATAAAAGCTGCTGATGGCAGCTCCGTAGCAGGAGTATGCTGGCAGGCTCCAGATGCCCCTCCATTAGCCAAATCTACAAGCATGCATGGCGTGCCCTACTGAGCGCCTGCTGTGTACCACGCAGTGTGCTAGACTCTGGGACTAGCCTGGTGAACAAGACTCTGTTCCTGCCCTCCCAGCTCTTATGATCTAAGGAGGTATGCAGACAAGCCTAAAACTTTGTATTGTGTGATAAGCGGCTAACATGAATTCCCTTCAGAGGGTTAGTTTTCGCTGGGTCTCATTTCGGTGTGGATTACACCATGGGGTATCTACCTGCTTTAGAGAAATGAAATAAGTAAAGGTGAGAGGCAGAGAAGAGAACCTTTGTCCGCATTTGGAGAATCACTGTGGAGTCCCCCTCCCCTCTCAAGGTGGAAGCGTTCCTGGTGACTCTTGGCAGATCTGGGGGTGTTTGGGGGTTGGGGTGGGTTTTGGGGGCAAGGAAGTGCCAGGCCATCTCTCCACAGCTTTTCTTTTTTCCTTTTGCCAAGTGGCCTGGGAGCTTGGCTTGGGAAGGAAAGGAGAGTCCCAGATTTTGGGGTGTGACCCAGACTGCTGGTTTTCTCACTGACTTTTCATTGCCTCTTTCTTTTCTTTGTTCCTTTTTTCAGATTATCTGTCAATCAATGTATTTATCAAATGAAGGTTATGTTTAGGTTATCTATTTTTACCCAGAAGTATGAAGTCAAGAAAGTTGCAACAGTTAGATGAGATAATTAGAGATGGGGGGAAAGACAGACTCCCATGCAATGCAGCATTTTGACAAGTACAAATTGGTAGCTGCAGACACTCATTGCTGGGGTCGATCCCTGGGGCTGATGTGGTCCAGGGAGGCTTCCTCCCTGGACAAGGAGACCAGGGCCTTCCAGGATGAGCCCTCAGTCTATCCTGGAAGGGTTTCTCTGGGCGAGCTATCCTCAGCGAACAGACGAGAGGATAAAACATCCCCCACGCCCCAGCTGTTCATTCCACTGTGCCTGGACAAGGGGCTCAGAGGCCCATGTGCTCCACATTCCTGAGAAGCAGCTTCTGAGTCAGAGCCCCAGAAACAGCTGAGGCAGCTTCAGGCTGGAGTCTTGGCTCTCTTTTCCCCTTCTCTGTCCAAAAGCAACTCCCTCCCTAGCTATTTGGATGTGACCAGAAACCCAAGCAGGGCTCTGGGGTAGCAGCCTGGCTCAGCCAGTCCATAAATGCCTTTGGTCCCTGCATCCCCTCCGAGGCGGCAGCCCTCAGATAAAGGCGTGTGCCCAACGCCACCTATGTCAGGAACTCCAAGGGGTGAGGAAGACTTGCCCAGTGCCTACAAGTCAAAGCTCCCAATGCAGCCATTGTTGGGCTGCCTCCGGGGAGGGGTCTTAACTAGGACTTGGCTGGAGTGGAGACAGCAGCATGCCCGGGGCAAACTGCCAGCACCTCCTCACTGCCTGGGCGTGGGGCCCAGGACATGCCAGGGCAATGCCAGGGAGCTGACTCAGGGGGCGGCATGAGGGGAACAGAAAAACCCTTCTCACCCACCAGCTAAGAGAGGAGATGAAGCTGCGCTGAGGCCCGCTGTGATTGCCCTGTGGTGCAGACCACCAGCAGGCTCTGTGGGCGGGTCCCCTCCTCAGCCACTGAGCCACCAAGCACCACATTTCCTGGGGCCGCCAGCAGAAGGCCAGGGCTCCCCCTCTCTCCCCGAGTCCCTCTTTTCCTCCGAAGACCTCTAGATGTGCAAACCTGGGTTCCCAAACCCCCCTTGCTGCAACTGATTCAGGTCCTGCCATTGTAACGTTCTTAAGACACTGACCTTGAGCAAGCCACTTGGACTTTGGTGAGTCTTTAGATTCCTTATATTTAAGGTGGGACAGGTAATACCTGTTTGCCCCCATAGGCCTGCTGTAAGGATCAAATAAGATCACCTCTCTTGAAGGGAACTTAAATACTTTCCAGCACGTTTATAATAAGGTATTATTATTATTGTCGTGGTTATTCCTAAGAAGGGCATTACAGCCACTGGCCCTTGAACCTCACGGTCCTCCACTTTTCCTCTTTTGTCTGACAAGTTGCTGTAAAGGCCGTGCTGGAATCCTAACACAGGCCTGAGCCTCAGAAGCAGCGACACGGTGCTATGGTGCCAACTTAAGGAGGCAGCCTCCACCAGCCCGGCTCTGTTAAAACGGTTCTTTCCCTTCTGATCAGACTCCTCCAGTCCAGTTTGCCTGCAGTGATGACAAAGGAACCGAAAATAGCACGGGCTCTGCAAACATGGCTGGAGACAGCTTGGGGCATAAGGTGTGGCCTGTCACCCATGGGCCTGTCTGGGCATCCTGGCCAGGTGCAGGCTTCACCCCTCCAGGGGATGACAGCGCCTCCTGTCAGCACTTTATGTGGCTGAGTGGGAACGACTGCCTAGAAAGTTGGCTTGGCTAGAGGTGCCAGGGGTGGGGGCTCATGGCTCTCCCCAGCTGGCTCCTCACACACACAGTCTTGGGGCTTCTCCCTGCACCAGAGGGGAGCTGGGCTAAGATCGTGCAGAAAGCCAGCTGTCTTGCAGTCCCGGGAAGGGCTGTGACTGGGAACAGGGAGAGTCTGATTCTGAGGACCCTGCAGCCAGCAGGCTCTGGCTTGTCACTCTTGCTGCAGAACCAGTTTGGGATAGGCGGCTGCTGGGCCTGCTTCTGCTCTGGCACTTCGCATGGGGCCGCGGTGTATTCAAACGAGGAGGAGGCAGCGCGCAGGGAGCAGGGGCAGGAGCCGCCGCCCTCAGAGCTGCGGTCCTCATCGCTGAGACCTCCCTAACCCCCCATATCGCAAGCAGTCATTTTCACACAGCACGAGTCTCACCCTTAGAACTTTCTCGACCAACTCTGCCTTAAACACCTTTTCTCTAGCCAATGTATCCCTCTCCTGGGGGATTGCTGTAAGAAAGACGAAGTCTTAGTTTATGTCAGGAATCCCAAACTGATGATCTGTTGGCTAAATCCAGCCCTTCGACCTGTTTTTGTTTTTTATTTTTAAAGATTTTATTTATTTATTTGACACAGAGAGAGAGATCACAAGTAGGCAGAGAGGCAGACAGAGAGAGGAGGAAACAGGCTCCCTGCTGAGCAGGGAGCCTGATGCAGGCCTCGATCCCGGGACCCTGAGATCATGACCTGAGCCGAAAGCAGAGGCTTTAACCCACTGAGCCACTCAGGCGCCCCAACCTGTTTTTGTTAACTTGCACAACTTCAATTGGGAAACTTTAACATAAAGCAATCCAGATTCCAGGGCACCTGGGGGGCTCAGTCGGTTAAGCGACAGACCCTTGGTTTCGGCTCTGGTTGTGATCTCAGGGTCATGAGATCGAGCCCCGTGAGAGGCTCTGTGCTCAGCAAGGAGTCTGCTTATTTTTCTTGTCTCCCTCTCCCCCTGTCCCTCTCACTTGGGCTCTTTCTCGCTAAAATAAAGAAATAAGACTTTCTTAAAAAATCCAGATTTCAAATGTTTCTTAACATTTTGTGTCCTAGGTTGGTTTCTCCCAGAACAAGTGTTAAGTTCCAAGTAGTTTATTGGGAAGGTGATCCTAGGAAACTCGGGTTAGGGAGTGGGGAGGTGGGACAGGGAAGGTAAGGGATAAGGGTACGGTCACCAAGAAAATTACCATCTGGACATCTGGAGCTCAGTTCTCCTGGGGAAGTCAGAAAAGCAGTGTAGGACACAGGCCTCTAAGTTATCTCACCAGAGAGGCAAAGGTATTAGCATATTTATTCACGAAACCCAGCAGTCACTGGCTGGGACCTGCTTTGCCTCTGCGGTGTTCGGTGTTTGTGTGACTGGGTGACTCCCGGTTTGTGTCTCTGTATAGGCTCTTCAGAGCCACCACTGTGAATCCTACCGGCCCTGTTTCCAATAACTTGTTTCTTATTTTTCTTTGCATCTCACAGGGCAGCTCGCCCAGTGATTCCAAAAGATATTGACTGATGACTTCTGTTTCTCTAGCCCAGTACTCTGAATTATTTAATTTTCTGAGTCTCAGAACTCCTTACCACTGTGCTGTTATATACACCGCGTGCGAGCGTGTAGAATAGGTTCTCACTTTGGGGGCTGACTTGGGGAGGCCCTTTGTTATCTCTTCAACATCCGCCTAATTGGCTTTCAGTTCCTAAGATGCACAGAGCTCCTTTCTGCCTCAGGTCAATATCCCTGCCTGGAAAGCTTTTTCTTTTCNTTCTTTCTCTTTCTTTCTTTCTTTCTTTCTTTCTTTCTTTCTTTCTTTCTTTCTTTCTTTCTTTCTTTCTTTCTTTCTTCCTTCCTTCCTTCCTTCCTTCCTTCCTTCCTTCCTTCCTTCCTTCCTTTCTTTCTTAAGATTTTATTTATTTGTTCGACAGAGAGAGACACAGCGAGAGAGGGAACACAAGCAGGGGCAGTGGGAGAGAGAGAAAGAAGTAGGCTTCCTGCTGAGCAGGGAGCCCGATGCTGGACTCGATCCCAAGACCCTGGGATCATGACCTGAGCCGAAGGCAGCCATTTAACGACTCAGCCACCCAGACGCCTTGGAAATTCTTTCTTTTCCTTTATGACATGCTAACTCATATTCACCCTTTAGGACTCAGTTTAAATGTCACCTCCTCAGTAAAGCCTTCCATATCGTTCACTCGTCTACCCCTTACTAGGTTATGGCCCTCCACTCTACATATTCACAGTGCACTGTATTCTTCCTCTACATATTTATAATAATTACATACATATTGGTATAATTTGTATTTACACTGGAGTCCTATCATTAACGACGTTAACTTATGCAAACCCAACTATCCACACTCAGCTGAAAGAGCCAGAAACAAAGAAATTCCTTCATTTAAAATCACACTCCACCATTAAAGCCAGATCTTGACATTTAGTATCTCAGGGTGGTACCCAAGGTGCAAAGAGAAATAGATGTTATTTCTTGGCTTTTGTGCTTCTAAATGCCAAGGTCCTGGCAATGTAAGGTATTTTCAAGAATAATTTTCCAATCTTTGCCTCATGCACTGATTTTAGAATCTGCCACCACCCACTAATGCACACAAATGTAAAAGATGGCAGTCAGCTGCATTATCTGTCTCTCCTTCTATACTGAAGCTCCATGAGGACAGACAGCATGCTTGCCTCCATCCATTCCTGGATCCCCAGGGTCCAGCTGGCCCCGGAGTAAGGGTTTAGTAAATCTTTGTTGAATGGATGATGATGGGTAGGTGGTGGATGATGGAAGATGGGTAATGGAGAAGGGATGATCGTGAGGACCAGAGCTGTGTAGGACACACCTGGAGATGGTCTTAGCTACTTCCCAGGTTGCTGGGAGAAGAATGAAGGAGATGAGGATGCTGAACTACTACAATTGGACTATCTGCCTAAAGGTCTACTCTTCTGTAAGTCTCTCAGGATTTATTAAGTCCCGTACTGTACTTTCCCCCAAACCAAATTCTCTGGATTAGAGCCTTATCCCAGAGAGTGCAGCCGCCTCTGAATCACTGCACAGAACTGCTATATCCCTCAGGGCTCAGACAGTGGGCACCATCGGGCATGGATTCCTAGCTCAAATGAGAAACTCCGCCCAACCCCCTACTGTGATCCTGTTCATGGCTCCCTCCCTATTTTAGCCCCAAAGTTTGTTTTTGACCCCAATTCCAGCACTGATCTCTATCATAGTTGTTTTTATAGCTCTTGTGCTGAGCCCAACCTTGATTCCCACCTTGATCTTAACCTTGGCCCAGATGTAGCTTGCTTCTGATCCTGAGTACAGTATACATCCATGATTTTTTGGTGGTGGTTGTTATTTATAAAGCCTTTACACATAGTATTTAATTTGAAACTAACAACTCTATGTAATCATCCCCATTTTACAAGCCAGGAAACCAAGAGGGCGGAAAATGCCCAAAGTCACACAGGTAGTAAACTGGGGATCCCAGATCAGATTCAAGTCTTCCTGCTCTAAATCCAGGAATATGGGAGTCTGGGTTACTGACTCTCCAGATATAAATCTTCATTGCCTTTGTGCCAAAGCAATCCTAGATAATCAAAACCTCAGGGTACTAAAAGTAGTCATAATAATAATACCTTAATTTACTGGGCAATTTCTTTGTGACAAGCAAAGTGCTGAGAACCTCTTCATACCTTATCTCATCTAATCCCCACCACAAGGCTGTAGAGCTCCGTAACTCCATTTTACAAGTAATGAAACCATGCCCAAGGTCACATAACTAGCTAGAGGCAGGCCAGAATCTGGACTCAGGTCTCTCTGATTTTAAATGTATTTCACTTCCGGCGTGGATGCCTGGCTCAGTCCATGGAGCATACGACTCTTGATCTCAGGGTTGTAAATTCAAGCCCCACGTTGGGAGTATAAATTACTTAAAAATAATAAAATCTTTAAACATAGTTCACTTCAACCTTTACAAAGAAACGGGAAGGCAACAGGAAGCAGCTAGGAACCTGGGTCTTGCAACAATGTACCCCCCATACCTTTTGAGCCGTAGTGCCAAATTCCAGGGTTTTGTGTTTAATCACCAGAACTGGGTCAAAAATGAGTCAAGTCTTGGTAGAACTGACTCACTGTGGTGTCTGTCAGTTTTAAGAGGAGACAGGAAGCCTCAGAGGGTAACAGCCAGATGACCACTGTAGAGGGGATGAAGGTTCCGGAGGATCACCCACAGGCCCTGCGGCGGTTAAACATGGAAATCCGCAAGCCTGCCAAAGAAAAGAGCCAGCCTTCAGACTCACTGAAAAAATTAGACCTGCCAATCCCCATTTCTTTCTCCACACGCAGCCCTATTCCCTAACAGGGCTCCAGACTTCTCTGTCTTTCATCTCTGACTCTCACATTCTATCCTTCCTCACTGGCAGGCTCTTTGTTTCCATCCCAGTCCCCCATCTCAGTTCCTGACTCTGAACATCATGGCGGCCATCTCCCCATGTCCTCTTTCTCTGAATCTCATTCTCGGTGCCTGGTAGATCCCCGTGTCCCCTTCTTTGCTGGCAATCTTTTTTTTTTTTTTTGTAAGATTTTTTATTTTTTTATTTTTTTAATTTGACACAGAGAGAGAGATCACAAGTAGGCAGAGAGGCAGGCAGAGAAAGAGGAGGAAGCAGGCTCCCTGCCGTGTAGAGAGCCCGATGCGGGGCTCGATCCCAGGACCCTGAGATCATGACCTGAGCCGAAAGCAGAGGCTTTAACCCACTGAGCCACCCAGTCGCTCTTCTGGCAATCTTTTTTTAGTAAAATATGCATAACGTAAAATTGACCATTTTAGCCATTGAAAAATATTAATTACTTAATTTTTATTATAGTAAAATATATATAATACTTACCTTTTTAACCATTTCTAAGTGTTTAATTCAGTGGCATCAAGTCCATTAATTTTGTTGTACAACCATCATCACTACTCATTTTCAGAACTTTTCAACCTTCCAAGTAGGAACTCTGTACCCATTAAACAATAACTCTCCATCCCCTCTCCCCTCAACCCTGGTAACCTCTATTCTACTTTCTGCCCATATGAATTTTCCTATTTTAAGTACCTCCCAGAAGTGCAATCATATGATATGTGGCCTCTGGTCTGGTTTATTTCACTAAATGTAACATTTTCAAGGTTCATTCGTGTTGTGGGGTGTATCAGAATTTCATTCCTTTTTAAGGCTGAATAATACTCCCTTGTAGGTATAGACCACGTTTTGTTTACCCATTCATCCGTCGGTGGACAGTTGGGTTGTTTGAACTTTTGGCTTCACCTGTTGTGAATAATGCTGCTGTGAACACGGTGTATAGTATCTTTCTGAGGCCCTGTTTTCAGTTCTTTTGGGTATATACCTGGGAGTGGAATTGCTCAATCACATGGTAATTCTATGTTTAACTTTTTGAGGACCTGCCAAACTGTTTTTCATAGTGGCTGCACCATTTTACATTCCTACCAGCAATGCACAAGGGTTTTAATTTCTCTATGTCCTTGCCAGCACTTGCTATTTTCCACTTTTTTTTGATAACAGCCATCCTAATGGGTTCAAAGTGGTATGTGAAATCCCTTTTGAACACAGTGTTTCAAGTATTCCAGATTCCCAGGGTCCACTCCTCCCCCTGGGCTCCCCTTGAACTTCCCCTGGCCTTGAGGATTCGCATTTCCGTGTGGCAGAGAAACCACCATTGCTGAAGAGCGGCCAACGCACGTCTTTCTCCATGTACCCTCTGGCCTTTCTTCTAAACTGTGACAAGCTGCTGCCCATCTCTCTGCCTTTTGCTTATGGAGAATTGGACTGAGAAATAATACAGGCTTTGGGAAGAACACAAATTCAATATCTTTAGGCCCACAGTGTTCTGAGCTCTTTAATTCATGTAGTCTTCCAGGCCAGAGACCATAGGACTCCACAGGGACTGACTTTATGGCTTTGACCTGCCACTGACCTCAGAACCAGAACACCATCCAGATCCTTGGGCAAAATTGTTTCTTGGTCTCATTAGGACTCAAGGGAACCGCTTATATTCTAGTTACAACCCTCAAGCTATCTGAATTGAGCCCTTTCCTTTGCGGGGGCTCAGATTCGGTGGTTTAGGTCTCCAAGACAGATCCTGGGTGTGGTGATTCACCTCGTGCATAAGCCTTATGACTCCTTGAGGGGAACTTGGAGACCTGGAATTTTGGTTGGGATTCCCAGTTCATATTCCCAGAACCCAGACTCTGGGGCAACATTTGTTTATATTGTTTAATACTTACGTCCTCTCCGTGGACTTCTGATGTCAAGAGCAGAGCACGTCAGACCTGGCCCCCACGGGCTCGGACATCCCAAGCTTTGCTACAGCTCAGACCTTACCTCTTTGCTCAGACTTGGTGCCGGATGTGCATTTCTTTTTCTTTTGGTCTTTTCTGTCTTCTGTGAAAGCAGGTGGAAAAAATAGAGACCTATGGAGGGAAGTGATTCACCCCAGTGAAGAGATGGAGTCAGCAACCGAGCTGGGAATGGGGCTCCATTCTCTGACTCTGAAACCACAGCCCTCACCACGGGCAGTCACTCTCCTCCTCGTGATAAATCTCTCAGCCTGTGCTTCAAGATAGGGCCTTGGTACTTGACAGGTGCCATTGGGAGTGGGCGGTGGGGCTCTCTTTCCTCATTCTTCCTACTCTAACCCATGAGATCATTGTACTGACCTTCAAATATGGACTTCATGGTACGGTCCTTGAAAGAAAATTTCTAAGGCTCTTTCTAAAGCAAAACACATGATCTTGCAAGTTTGGAAAAACAAAACTCCTGAAGATCAACAATGAGGAGGCAGCTGTAGCTCTCCTCGCTTCCCTTTCATTCTCACTTCCCCTCTGCTGTCCTATCATTTCAATTCTCTGCCCTGCTCCGGCACCCAGCCCTGGGGGACTTCTCATTCTCCCATTCCTTCCAGCCCAAGCCCAGACAAAATCCAAGTCACTGTTTTTGGATTCACTTATTTCAATTGAGACTGGTAGGGATTTTCAGCTTTACTAGAAACCTCACACACATCCTTGTTTGAGAACCTATAGTGCCGTGGGGAGCCAGGGTGTTTCAGTTGGCTAAATGTCCAACTCTTGGTTTTGGCTCAGGTCATGACTTCAGGGTCATGAGATCGATCCCCGTTCGGCACGGAGTCTGCTTGGGGTTGTCTCCCTCTGCCCTTCCCCACCTCACACACACAGGCTTTCTCTCCTTCTTTCTCAAAAAAAGAAAAAAGAAAAGAATAAAGAAAGGGAAAAAAGAAAAAAAGAAAGGAAAGAACCAATAGTGCCTTCCTAGAGTCTATGGTATCAAGTAAAGACTTCCGCCTGGCTTTAAAGATCTTTTACCATCAGACCTCATCTTTCCTAGCTCTACTTCATTCTCACTCTCCTCAGTGTAAAGTCTTCCTAACTGTGCCAGATTTCTCACTGCTTGTATACATGTGTACACATGTACACACACACAGAGTTAAGGACATACACAATTTACTCTCCAGAATATATATAATGTTTATTCCAGGTTCTGTCATCTTCCAGGACTCTTGTTTGGAACTTCTTTTTCCCCGTGCTCTACCAACCCAACATGACGCATCCTTTAGGACTTGGTCAAGCCTAGGAAATCTCTAACTTCATTCTGTCTGTTCTTGTCTTTACTGCGATTTTGGTCAGTGGCCAGAGTGTTTCACGTAATTTAATTTTTATTTTAATTTATTTTAAATCTATTTTAAATTTTTAAAAGATTTTGTTTATTTTTTGCGAGACACAAAGAGAGAGAGCCCGTGCACAAGCAGGGGGGAAGGGCAGATGGAGAAGCAAACTCCCTCCTGGGCAAGGAGCCTGACACAGGGCGCCAACCTAGGACCCTGGGACCATGACCTGAGGCGAAGCAGATGCTTAACTACTGAGTCACCCAGGTGCCCTGTAATTTTTTTTTTAATTATGATAAAGACACACATAAAACTTACCATCTTAACAATTTTTAAATGTACAGTTCAGTAGTGTTAAGTATATTACCCTTGTTGTGCAACTAATTTCCAGAACTTCATCTTACAAAACTGAAGCTTTAGACCCATTAAATAACAACTTCCTATTTCCCCCTCCTCCTAGCCCCTGGTAACTACCACTCTCTGTTTCTAAGAATTTGACTACTTTGGAAACCTCTATACCTAAAGATATGTAGAATCATGTAGCATTTGCTCTTTTTTTTTTTTTTTTTTGACTGGCTTATTTCTCTTAGTGTAATGTTCTCAAGATTCATCCATGTTGTAGCATGTGACAAGATTTCCTTCCTTTTTAAGACGGAATAATATTCCATTATGTGTGCAGACCACATTTTTCTTATCATTCATCCGTCCATGGACACTTGGTTTGCTTCTCCCAGTTGGCTATCATGAACAGTACTATGACATCAGTGTGCAAATAACTCTTTGAGACCCTGCTTTCAATTCTTTCGGATATATACCCCGAGTTGGGACTGCTGGATCATATGATAATTCTATATTTAATTTTTTGAGGAACCTCCATGCTGTTTTCCACGGTGGCTGTGCGGTTTTACAATCTCACCAACAGTGCCAAAGTGTTCCAATTTCTCCACAACTTGCCAACACTTGTTCTTTTCTTTTTTCTTTCTTTTTTTTATAGTAACCATCTTGCTTAATGGCATTTTACTTGTTTCATGTATCCTCATTTTATCTTCCTTACTAGATTTTAAACTTTTTCAGGGTACAGATCACGTATGTTCTTCTGTGTACCCTCAGGGCCCAGCCCAGCACTGGGTGCACCTTAGGTATTTTAAAGTAATTTTTGGTTGATGGAATGAAATTAACAGCTTGAGTTGAGCTAAATTCTTTTATTTTTGAACTTCAGATGGAGTTTTTTTTTTTAAGATTTTATTTATTTGAGAGAGAGAAACAGAGACAGAGATTGAGAGAGAAAGAAGACAGATAATGATCAGGGAGGGGAGGGAGAAGCAGGCTCCCTGCTGAGCAGGGAACCTGACACAGGGCTGGATCCTAGAACCCTGGGATCATGACCCAAATTGAAAGCAGAAGCTTAACCAACTGAGCCACCCAGGTTCTTCTAGAATTTTCTTTACAAATAGAACAAGCTGACTGCCATGATAGACTGAAGAAATCCTTAGGTTACTATGCCATGGAGCAGAGGGTCTGTTCAGGGGGAATGTCACTGTTGCTTCCTTCTCGACTAAAAATGCAAACATCGTGGTCATCACACAAGTTGCTGGGTCCCTTGTTGCTGAGGATAGTTCTTACACTCCCACCCTCCCAAGGGACAGTGCTCTGGAAACCCTGTTTTACTCAGGTGGAACCAGGAGATCCCAGGGAGGAAAAAAAAAAATTGAGGAGTTCACAGGTGCCTGGGTGGCTCAGTGGGTTAAAGCCTCTGCCTTTGGCTCAGGTCATGATCTCAGGGTCCTGGGATTGAGGCCCGCATCGGGCTCCCTGCTTGGCGGGGAGCCTGCTTCCTCCTCTCTCTCTGCCTGCCTCTCTGCCTACTTGTGATCTCTCTCTCTGTCAAATAAATAAATAAATCTAAAAAATAAAAAATAAAAAAAAAAATTGAGGAGTTCAGAAGGTTGCCCTTGCAAGAACCATCAGGAACTATCACAGAAAGTAAGTTCTCCCCTCTACCCAGTTTCTCCCAATTTTCCTGAGGTCCTTGGGAACCAATTTCTCATCCACTGCCGTGACTTTGATGGTTGCTCTCATTCCCTAAACTCTTTCAATCTCTATATGGAAAAGTCCCTCCATTAGCCATCCATTTGGCATTTTAAAAATGAGCTGATCACTAGCATCTAAAAAAAGAACAAAGTACGAGAGTGCCGAAGCAATTAATTTTTGAGAATAGATTCTTTAGAAAAGTCGCCTCAGGGTGGCTGGGTTTGCACAAGACTGTCAGGTGTACATTCCCTTCTTGATTCATCCTTGTCTGAGAAGTTCTGCCCAAAAGTTGGCCTTCCAGCGCTGGATCTTTCCCACCTCTATACAGGCCCTGATTTCAAAGGATAGGGTTGGAGTAGAAGCCCCAGTAGGTAGAAAGTTTGTGATTTAATTGGGTATTTCTCGAAAAGTCAACCAACACTCCCTAGATATGCATTGACTGACATTTTCCCCAAACTTGTTTGGTGGTAAGAATCTTCTAAGATGCAGTTTAAGAATCCTAGGTCCCATCCTGGACCTAATAAATCAGAATTTCCAAGAAAATAACCAGACATTCTATATTTTTTCAACCTTCAAGCCGGGTGATTCTTGTTTTTCTTTTTTCTTTCTTTTTTTTTTTTTTAAGATTTTAAAAATTTATTAGGAGAGTGAGAGTGAGTGAGAGAGAGAGAGGTGCCTGGGTGGCTCAGTAGATTAAGCGTCTGCCTTAGGCTCAGGTCATGATCCCAGGGTCCTGGGATCCAGCCCCACATCCGGCACCCTGCTCTGCTGAGAGCCTGCTTCTCCCTCTCTCTCTGCTGCTCCCCCTGCTTAAGCTCTCTCTCTCTCTGTCAAATAAATAAATGAAAAAAGAAAAAAAAAAGACAGAGCAAGAATGCATACGTACAAGCGGTGGGGGGGGCGGGGAGGAGCAGAGGGAGAGGGAGAAGCAGACTCCCCACTAAGCAGGAAGCCCCACAACAGACAACCACCACCATCGCCGCCACCACCACCACCACCACCACAAGACAGGGCTCAATCCTGATCCCCAGGGCTCTCGGATCAAGACCTGAGCCCAAGGCAGATGTTTAATCGACTGAGCCATCTAGGCACTCCAAAACCAGGTAATCCTTATCATCAGAAAAGGTCAGAAAACATAACATTAGTGAATATTTATTGTTACAGATTCCTGGGCATGCACTCCACAGGGTACGTTTTTTCCCTCTGGGAGAGGTAGAGATAACACTATCATAGTAATGTCTACGGCCATACCACCCTGAACGCGCCCGATCTCGTCTGATCTCGGAAGCTAAGCAGGGTCGGGCCTGGTTAGTACTTGGATGGGAGAACACTATCATAGTAATAATCAACACAGGCTTTGGAGTCAGAAATCTAGGTTTGACTTGCCAGGTATTGGTGTGACTGTGTGATTTTAACTGCTCAGAGCCTTGGTTTCCTTATCCATAAAGTGGGGTGGTGTTGCATCTCCCTTGTTGAAGATTAAATGAGATAGTGCACATGACTATTGCCCAATGCCTGCTAAATAAAACGCACGTAATGCGGTAAAGAGATGCTACTGCTATTTCCCCACAGAAGAACCCTAGGCTATCCTCATCATTTAATACGGGTGAATAATGGTTGCAAAAAAGGAAAACTGGCCATTGATGTTTCCAGAGATCCACACTGATACAGAAGCATAGCCAGAAGACCCAGTCATTGCTTCTGTGACCAGATGCAGCTGTGGCTGGCTATATTAAGGAAAAGGAAGAGCATTTTTATTAAAGTCTGGCTCGAGCTAGGTAGGCAGGAACCAACATGGACATGACTTGGACAGCCGGGGTTACCCTGGGATGGCACCAGCGGTTAGAAGTAGGAAGATTCCCAGGTGTCAGAACAAGCATCCCCCAGAATGCGGTTCTGACAGAATGCGGTCTGCATCAGAGATAGTTCTCCACCTCCTGGAATCGAGCAAGTATGGGTATAAGTTTCAAGTCTTCCATTTACCCATAGTGTGACCTTGGGTTAACTGCTTAAACTCTGTGGGTCTCTGTTTTCTCATTCACAATGTGGGGGAAATAATAGTACCTTCCTTAAAGGTTGTTGCGAAGATTGAAAAAGAAATGAATGCTAAGCAAATAAAAGTCAGTTACTATCATTTGTCTTTAACAAAGGATAGATCATAATATCCCCTTGTGGGAAGGAGCCTTCCACTTCTTTCTTTTCTTTTCTTTCTTTTTTTTTTAAAGTAATCTCTCCACCCAGCGTGGGGCTTGAACTCACAGCCCCAAGATCAAGAGTCAAATGTTCTCTGACTGACCAGCCAGGTACCTCCAGCTTGCCTCTTCTTGAACTGCTGTCCCACTTCCCACCATCACTGCTCTCAGAGTAAAGAGGAGCCTCCTGGCTAGACTACCTCCATGCAGTTCTTCCACTCATTCCTCAAACACACCTATCTCAAGCGCTCCGTGCTGTGCCCCTGCCTCCTCCTCTCCCAGACTTCCATACATCTCATCCTATATACCTTCTGAAAGGAAACCTCCCCACTCCGCCCCCACCACCCCAGGACTCGGCTGCTTCATCTCACTGTTACCAATACTGCTTGGAGAAAAGAAGTACCTTCTGCAGGTGGGTGGGAAGACGAAGAGACCGAGGGTGGGGGTTGCCGGTGGTCAGGAAGGGAGGGGTAAGGATTCAGACTTAGGAGGGGAGAGGGTGGAAATGTGTCACGAGTGTCCCAAAATCCGTGAATTCTGAATCTCATCATTTTCAGTGAATGAACTCAGATGATTCACTTCCCTTCATTAGCCCTCTATTTTCCTCTCTGTGTAATGGAAAGGGAAATGCATGCACTTGCTTTAAAGACAAAGGAGCATATAGAATCCAGCTTGGGGGAGCCATGAGCACATGAAATTGTACATCATATGGGCTGTGGATGTTATGCGGGTTTTCTTCTGTGCAAAATTTTTTGAATATATATACTAGCTCCTGGCTGAATGTATTTCCTTAAACATCATTGACTTCTTGGCAGTACCTACCAGTTTTCAGTTTGCCTCGTTCGTCTTTTCTTCCTGGGTATCCCCTTTAGCTTCCAGGGAAGCAGCCATTGCCATCCAGCATGGTAACCCAAGCAGAACTTCCAGGACCAGGATCTAGCTTTGGTTCCTGGAGGGAACCCAAGATCTAGGTCTGGAAACCCATGACCAACGCTCCTTTAAGATCACAAGTTCCTGACTGAGGAAGTAACTGGGTTTGGGTTAACGACAAATACAATTTTGGCCAGGGCTCAAACTATTCATGCAGAGATCTGAGCTAACTGGCTTGGGAGGAATCGGGCCAGAAATGGTGAGGCAGGGAAGGGTGAGAAAGAGTAGAGGGGTCAGAGGCTGAAGCTGGAGGGACCCACTCAGCCTCTCTGTTCAGAGCATTATTGACGACAGAGTATAACCTCAGGGTGCAGCCCCTGGGCTCTCTGCTTTCCATGAGTAAGGAAGCAAGTATGCGGCTTCCTCTGCCCTGCTCTTTCCACTCTTTCCGCAGGCTGCTGGGGGGCTAGCAGTTCCAGCACCTCCCCTATCATGTTTCAGTGCCTGCTGTGACAGCAGCATCTTTTCCCTGAGCGCTAAGCTGAACACACGGAGGAACAGCAGACCTACGGAAGCTATGTGACCAGCATTCAGTGCCTCTTTCCCAGAATTGCAGAGGAATCTGTCTGCTCTGGGTATAGAGGGGAAAAGGGAAGAGCTTCAGGCCACAGACAGTGGACGAGAGTGGGAGGGAATGGGAATCAGGGCTATGGGGGGTGGACAGCACATGCAGCTGGCCAGTTGCTGGGAACTGTTAGCTGAGGACACAGTATTCCCAGTTAACTAGAATTCTGGGATCCGCTCCAGAGAATTGCTGGTCTTTTTGACCAGTACAGCCATAGTCAAGAAGGCAAGGCAGGCACTCAGGGTAGGAATTGTAGTTTACAAAGTTCATCCTTCTTTTTTCTTTTTCTTTCTTTCTTTCTTTCTTTCTTTCTTTCTTTCTTTCTTTCTTTCTTTCTTTCTTTCCTTCTTTCTTTCTTTCTTTTTTTTTCTTTTTTTTTTTGAGAGAGAGAGAACATGTGTACGTGCATATGCGAGCAGAGGATGGGGGGGGAGAGAGAGAGTCTCAAGCAGGCTCCACACCCAGTATGGACCCAGGTTCAATCTCACCACCCTGAGACCATGACCTGAACTGAAATCAAGAGTCAGACACTCAAGCAACTGAACCACCCAGGAACCCCGAAAGCCCATCATTTTATGTCTAGTATCTTAGAGCTGTGCCTGGCACATAGTAGGCCCACGATAAATACTGAGTGCAAAAATAAAGGAATGAATGGATGCTTCCCCACACAAGCATGATCTCGTTCAATCTGCAGTGTGAGGCACAGGCAGAGCGGGTGTTGCCTTGTTTTGCAGATAGGGAACTGAGAGCAAGAGAGTTGAGTGTCTTGCTTAAGGTTATTGAACTTGGATGTGGTGGACCTTGGGCTAGACACTGTACTCTCACTATAGTACCATGCTGAACATTCTTGGTGTAGCAACCCAGAAATATATCCTGTGACTTGATGTGAACTTCCTTTAGGTCCCGCTGGTCAGAAAATAGCCTTTTCAGGAGCCCAGTTTCCTGGACATAGTCTCCTGGTCAAGTTTGGACATCCTGGTTCTCTTTGCACATCTGGCATCTGCCTGCTCTTTTATGAGAAGCTTCAGGAAAGGGTGCCCCTTTATTAGTCTCTGTTGCCATATCCAACTTGGGACTTTGGCCCCCTGAAACTCAGAGGCGGGGCTGCTGGTGTGACTCTGAATGAAATGAAATTCTGAAATAATGTTCCTTATTCTCTTACCCTTTTTAAAAACTTCAGATAACCTAGATCACCAAGTTAGCTCCTGGAGCTGAGCAAGCAACTAAATCATACTACACACGAAATCATACTACACTAAGGATTTTCCAGGAACTAGCGACCCGCAGCCCGAGGTGTATTCTGGAAGGCAGTCTCCAAAAGCATCAGGAGGGCTCCCCTGAGCCGGAACATTGTATATATCGTCTGGCCCTCATCTTCACAACATTCTGTCTGTACACCTCTTATACCCCTCTCCATGGAGGCAGTGAGGTATACGGTGTGGCAACGAGGATCAGAAAACCTGGGTCCTAGTGCTGGCTTTGCCAGCTCATCAGGTCTGTATCTTTTCTCCACCTCGTTCTTCTCATCTGCAAAATGGGAATAATGATTTCCAGCTCTGCCACAAAGAGGAATAGATTGTATCAAAGTGCTTTTCGGCACAAGACAGAAATAATACCAGTACTATTCTTTTATGGCAAGAAGAAAAGAGAGTAGGGAAACTAACAGGCAGCCCCAAAGCTCTCTGTTCCCACTCGTTTGCTGATCCATCCCTCATTAAGCACCTGTGCGAGCAGGGCACGTGCCCAGTGCTGAGGAAGAGACAAAGATATTTAAGATGTGGTCCCTGTCCTCAAAGAATGGAAAAAGCTGTGCACCAAAAGATGGACACAGAGATTTCAGGCAGCACCAAAGATGGCAGAGTGGAAAGAAAGTGAAGAGTCGGAGGCTTCAGGATGGTTCAACCAGGTGAAGGGACTGTAGGGGGAAGGAAGGGGAAGAAGAGTGTCAGCTGCATAACGGTCTCCAAGCCTCTTAGTCCGGGAGGAAATGAGGTCATCCTGCTCTCAAGAATGAGCATGACAGCCTCCAGCCAAGTAATCTGGAGTCATGAGAGCTGCTGGGGTGCTCTATGAATCATGACAGTGTGTTGGGAATTTCCTGATACCTAACCAAGCAGTTTCGGGGTAAGTCCTCAGGCTGCGACATCTCTGTTTACATTTTGATCACGTTTATTTGCAATTCATGGGCTCTAAATCCAAACAAAGCATTCTACAGTCTTCTAGAGGAAGTAGCAAGGCCAGCTCTGAGACCTATAGCATCTCTGACTCAGTCCTCTTCCTGAGACCCTGGCAGCTCAGCTGGGCACGGAAGAACTCTCTACAGAGATCTAGGTCGCCTTCCTCATGCAAGCCGGACGGTTAACGCGCACTTTCCCTGGGGCAGAGGCTGGCATCCTGAGACTTCTGATAGGAACAGAGCAGAGAAGCTTTCCTCTTCCCTACTCTGCTGGCTTTCTCCCTGCCTTCCTCTTGCCCTCGCAAGTGGGTCCAGATCCAAGGTCCAGGTCTGCCAGGCAACAAAACGCTGTAGGCCTAGGCAGAATAGGGGACCAAGCCTTGGGCCTGGCTTTAGGGCCCTAGTGAGTTACATCGGGGGGGACAGTCCTTCTGGGTAGAAAGAAGCGACCCCCAAGCCCTGCTTCCCAGGGGAAAGGGATGGGATTGACTGAGCCTCCGAGTCCCTGCTGGGCTCCTTCAACTGTGTCTGAGGAATACGTGCTTGTGCGTGTCTACACAACTCTGCACTCTGCGAGTGAGCTTGCCCTCAGGCAGGAAGAGCGGGTGGAGTCCTTTACACTTGGTCTGTCTTCCTGGAGGCCAATCTTGTTGGATAAACAATTATTTTATCTTATTAGATGCAAGGCTTTATGATGAAGTCCAGAGTACATATGCATTTTTTAAAGTTCTATAATTTCATTTTCGGAATGGGTGAATCAAAGGTAAGCTTTCAAAAATTTGAACAGCCCAAAAGGGCATTCAGTGAAAAATAAATCTCATTCCTGTCCTCTAGTTCCCCAATTCCTCTCCTCAGATGGGAAAACAGAACTTCCTACTCCTCCAGCTTAACTGACTATACTCTGGCCCAGGCAAATAAAGAGATTGTTTGTTACAGGAACTTTCTGAAAGATCCATCAACGCTTCAGTAAAAAGCATCAGTAGTTTGTGCCCTTAGACTTGGCTCTCACAATTCTATAATATACCTTGATCCTTATCCAATCCTTATCAAGCCCTCACGTTCAGGGACCACCCTTAACCAAACTGCAAATTCTCAGTAAAATCGGATCTTGCCTACACAGCCCCTGCCAGCCACTACCACAGGCCCTTACCTCCGTAAGCAATACACTCAACTTTGTTTTATCCACTGGTAATGTTGATGAGTTTGGGGGAGCTAGTATTGGCAGCTCCTGTTAGCAGGGTTAGCCAGTGAGTGTCACGTGCACTTTCTTCCTTTTCAAAGATTTTACTTTTGAGTAATCTCTTATACCCAAACCGGGGCCGGAGCTCACAACCCAGAGATGAAGAGTCCGGTGCTCCCCGGCAAGGAGCCAGCCAGGTGCCCCTCTCAAGTGCATTTTCAGGTTGAGAAGGAGACTGGGCTCTAGGAGCTGAGCACGATGCCCCGATACCCAGGGTTCCGAATCACTCTCTTAGGCGGTTGGGGGCCGAAGGTGCAAAGACTGCAGAAGAGCTGATTTAGGGGATCTGCGGAGAGTCCGCAGAGCTGGACAGAGGAGACGCTCTCCAGCGCGGTCTGGAGGCCCGATGCACCGCGTGGGGGGGAGGGGGCGGCCAGCTGAGCGGGAGGAGGCGGCGAGGGCCTCGCTCGTCCCCTCCGCTGGGGACAGCGCCGCCCCTCCCTCTCGGTCGAGGTTGTGGAAGCGCACGGTCCGGACCGCGGCGGTCCCCAGGGACGCGGAGGGAAGGGCAGGGCTGGGGAGATCCCGCGCTGGGGCGGGCCGGGGCGGGGCCGGGCCGGGGCGCGTCCTGATATAGGGCCGGGCAGCCGGCTCGCAGCTCCGCAGCTCAGCGCGGCCCCCGGAGCCCCAGAGCCCCGCGCGCTGTCGGAGCGTCAACCCGGCCGGCATCCCGGCCCGGCGCGCGCTGCCGCAGCTCCGGT
>LNAC01000047.1:1560704-1619498 GCA_002007465.1 Ailurus styani | reverse complement strand
CATCCATGAAAAATTAGGAAAACCTTAAGACTGAATATTTGATACTATGGAATTAACTTTTTAGGTATCTGAATGGCATTGTGATTATCTGAAAAACAAAAACGATACATACTCAAGTATTTATTGGAAAAATGGTATCTAGGCTTTAACCTTAAAATACTAATGGAGAAAGACTACAGATGAAACCAGATCAGTCACGTTACGATTAACTGTTAAATTGGGTGATCTACGCTCTCTCCATGTGTACGCTTGAAATCTTCCAGAATAAAATAAAACTGCTGGTGAGCAAAATCTCAAGGCACTATTTTGTGTGTGTATGGCACATTTGCACAGATTTCTTAATTTGTTAGGTCTGCATAATTTGAGAATTTCTTCTCANGCGGGGCCAGACCATCTCGGGGCAAACAGGACAGGCGTGCCAGGGGGAATCCTGAGAAAGAAGGGAGTTCGCGCTTTCAGGCAAGGCAGGAAGAAGCCGCAGACACTGCGCCCCCCTCCCCGCCTTCTGGCACCCTGTGTGCAAAGCTTGCTTGGGTCAATCCGTTTCTCCCTGCTGGAAACCTATGATCTTCCACGTGAGGGCTGGTTAGATGTGAACAAGGCGAAGAAAGAGGGAGCCAGAGGAAGGGGTGAGATTTGGGACTGGGGCCAGTCTGGCCCCCCCCTTGAGTCCCAGAAGCGTGGGACCTTTGCCGAACTTTCCCCTCCCCTCCATCTCTTCCAGGGCAGCCATGAGCATCACCCGGCGTCCAGCGCATGTGAGTATCCACCCATCGCACAATATCTGACTGTCCTCTTGGAAGAGCCTCAGGGGGCAGCCCCTCCCTGACCCTGCTGCAGGGCTGGCTCCCCTTTGCCTCCTCCCACGCTCCTTTCTTGCCACCCCCCCTTTGTGATCCCCAGCGAAATGCGATTGTCTGAATGGAGGAACATGTGTGTCCTACAAGTACTTCTCCAACATTCATCGATGCAACTGTCCAAAGAAATTCCAAGGGGAACACTGCGAGATAGGTATGGGGATCCTGACTCCAACGGGGGAGGAGGGGGGCGCCAGAGATCTGGGGGCAGGAGAGATGGGCGGGGTGCAAGAGCGGGCGGGAGTTCGGAGCAGGAGGGGGGGGGCATCTTCATCCCTGGGTGAGACGCACAGTCAAACACAAGCCCATACTGTTTCGCGACTCTCTGGCTGCACCAGTGCGAGATGGGGATGGAAGGAGAACCTTTCCAATGTTTCCTGCCGAGTCTGAAAAGGGAGGCCTGACCGTATCTCTAGAATGCCCGTCTGAATTTCCTCTTCTTTCTAACATCTCTCCTCCTCACGTTCTTCTCTAGATACCACGAAAACCTGCTTTGAGGGGAATGGTCACTCTTACCGAGGGAAGGCGGACTCCGACATCACCGGCCGCTCCTGCCTGGCCTGGAACTCGGCGGCTGTTCTGCTGAAACAGTACCACGCCCTCAGACCCGACGCGCTTCAGCTGGGCCTGGGCAAACACAATTACTGCAGGTGAGGCGGGGGCAGCGGAGACCCTCTCACCCCCCCCCCAGGGACCTTGTCACCACCCCTGTGTCTCCAGGCTGCTGTCCGTAGCCTGAGAAAAGCAGAGCCTCTGGCTGACTTTTCCCTGGAGGGGAAGGAGTTGTATTCTGTGTTGGAATGACACCCCCCCCCTTCTGCGTTACCAGGAACCCAGACAACCAGAGAAGGCCGTGGTGCTACGTGCAGGTTGGCCTAAAGCAGCTTGTCCGGGAGTGCATGGTGCAAGAATGCTCTTCTGGTGAGTGCCACTGACCTGTTTATGACAGGAGGGTGGCCGGGGACAAGTTCGTCACAGGAGGGTCGAGGAGGGAGGCCTGCCTGGCCTTGAAAACCTGGGAGGGTAGAGGACAAGAGAGGGACACTATCCTGCTTGCCTCCCCAGGACATCCTTCTCTTTCTTCTCCAGGAAAAAATCCCCTCACTCCTTCGGAAAAAGAGTTTCAGTGTGGCCAGAAGGCTCTGAGGCCTCGCTTCAAGATCATTGGCGGAGAATTCACCACCATCGAGAACCAGCCGTGGTTTGCCGCTATCTATAGGAGGCACCGCGGAGGCTCTGTCACCTACCTGTGTGGTGGCAGCCTCATCCATCCTTGCTGGGTGCTCAGCGCCACGCACTGCTTCATGTACGTCCTCTGTCTCTTCTCCCTGACCCTCCTGCCTCACCACAAATACATCTCATTCTCCTTCGCAGCGAAGGAGGCCACCTAAATTCCAACCCCTTATTCCCCTTCCGTGCAGGCCACGGCCTTGGGGGCAAGTCATGCTCTGAGGTCACCTTGGAGGGGAAGGGACGAGAGCTCATGAGATTGGACTGTTTGACAAGTCTCCCCTCCCACAGTAATAACCAGAAGAAGGAGGACTACGTTGTCTACCTGGGTCGGTCGAAGCTTACGTCCGGGACACCTGGGGAGGTGATGTTTGAGGTGGAGAAGCTCTTCCTGCACGAGGACTATAACGCTGACAGCCTTGCTCACCACAACGATATTGGTGAGTGGAAACCCTTATCTGCCATAACGAGGACGGCGGGAGGAAGATGGGTCCAAGAAGAGACCCGAATGGGAGGCTGAGGTTGTGGAGGAACTGAAGATCCTGCTCTATACAGCGAAGGGAAATATGCGAGGGGGCTACTCTTCCTCTCCAGAGTCCTCGAATTTCCAACCATTTAGCCTCCTCGAGGTGGCAATGGCCCTGTGAGCATGTGACATGGGCAGGGAGGCCCTTTCCTTTGTTGGATACTACCTCTGCCTGTCCCAGGATCTGGAACTTAGAGCGTTGGGCTGAATTCAGCCCCTCGACCTTAGCCACCGATACATGGATACAACAGCTCTGGCTGGCCAAGGCCCATGTCAGCAGCTGGGACAATGCCCTTGAGGCACGGCACAGGGGAGGCTTGTTTCAGGTAATAAGCTACCAGCAGACCTTCCAGGATGACCTCAGGCCCTAAACGATTTAGGGATAGCCATCCAGTCCTTCAGCACTTGGAGAGGAGAGAGGGTGACTGCCTGGCCAGGTAGAGACCTTCCCCCCTGACCTCCCCTGCTTCCCTCTTTCCCCAGCCTTGCTGAAGATCCGCTCCAACACGGGCCAGTGCGCACAGCCATCCAGGTCCATACAAACCATCTGCCTGCCTCCACTGTATGGCGATGCTCCTTTTGGCACGAGCTGTGAGATCACTGGCTTTGGAAAAGAGAATGTCAGTAAGTGACATTTGGGGCTGGCCGAGAGGGGCCTGGGGGAGTGTTATGACCTGGAAGTGAGCTGCACTTGATCAAGACAGGACTGTGGGGATAGAGAGGAGAGCATCGTGGGTGGGCCCAGGGATGGAGTGGGGAGCACTGTGGAGGGAGGGATGGGCCATAAAGGTAAACAGATGGGGGTGAGAGGCTATACATGGGGCAGAGGCTCAGATTTGGGTGGGAAAGAATAAAGGCTTTCCCTGGTAGGGACACTTTTTGGTCCCTTCCCTGGCAGAGAGTCCCCGTGGGAAAGCTGGGCAGACACATCTTAAAGTAAACTTCTTGTTTCCTCCATCCAGCTGACTATCTCTACCCGGAGCAGCTGAAAATGACTGTTGTGAAGCTGGTTTCCCACCAGGAGTGTCAGCAGCCTCACTACTATGGCTCCGAGGTCACCACCAAAATGCTGTGTGCGGCTGACCCACAGTGGGAAACAGATTCCTGCCAGGTGAGAGCTCCAGCCTCTCTTCCCGTCACTCCCAAATCTCCCCCGGGCTCCTGGGCCTGTCCCTGCCAGCTTCGGGGAGCCTCTCTCCAGCCAAAGCCCCAACGAGTCAGAGTTAGGGGCTCAGGTCTTAGTTTAAACCAATCCTTTCGTGTTTACCAAACATTTGTCGTGAGCCTGGCTCTGTGCTAGGCACTTCAGACAGGAGAAGGGAAGGGAACAGGACCGTAAGAAAGAGGAAAACACTAGAAAGTAACACAACTCAGTGCTCGGGGTATGGTATGAATGGTAAATGACCAGTGTTTGGGAGCTGGAGACGAGTACCAGTTAGGTGGTCACAAAGGGAAAGCTTTAGAGAGAAGGCGACCGGAGGAATTTGAGGAGGCAGAGGGAAGAAAGGAGACCCTTCCAGGTGAAAGATACAAGAATGAGACCGAGCACGGCGTGTTCCAGGATGGCGAGGAAGAGGGACTGAGAACGTAGATGGAGCTGTGGCAGATAGCAGGGCTTTGAAAGCCAAGCAGAAGATTTTAAACTGGATATGGTAGGAAATGGGGAGTCACTAAGGACTTTAGGATTTTAAGAAACTCTCCTTTCTCTCTCTCTCTCCCTCGGGCATGACTGGGTGATCGAATCAGACGGCCCCCTCCTCCCTTTTCCCAGGCCTCACCTTCTGTGTCTTTGGCTTAACAGGGAGACTCCGGGGGGCCCCTGGTCTGCTCTATCCAAGGCCGCCTGACTCTGACTGGGATTGTGAGCTGGGGCCGTGGTTGTGCCATGAAGGACAAGCCAGGCGTCTACACCAGGGTCTCACGCTTCCTGCCCTGGATCTACCAGCACACCGGGCAGACGAATGGCCTAACCCTCTGAGGCTCCCCAGGGAGCCAAGGGAAGCGAGGGGTGCCACCCATTCCCATGCTGACTGTCGTTTTTGCAGTAGAACCATCTGCTCTATATCAGGGAGAACCTGAGGAAGACCGGCTCCCACAGAGATGGGTTTTGCGTGTGCTGCCCCCTGGGGGAGCAACAACTGCTTGATGCTCAGCTACAGGCCTGGGTGCTGAGTGCCTAGAGCCCCCCGGGGCCAGGATGGAGGGATGGCCCTGACCCAGGATGGTGATTGACCAGTTGTTCGTCTTTTCCCGAACTGAAGCCTCCTGGAGTGAAAAACGCCATTCCCTGTGCACGTAGGAGGAGAGCGAGCACCCCCAACAGCGGGCATTCATGAGGCCCACTGTTGGGAAATGAGTAATTTCTCAATTAGGAAATTGAAAAGAACCGAGGTCTCTGGAGGGAGCTTGGCCACTGTGGAACAGTGGCTTGGGGAGTGCAGACACTAGTGACTTGAGGGAAGGGCTCTGACATTCCATGAATGTATCAGGAAATATTATATATGGGTATGTGTGTTTGCACACTTGTGCACAGGCAGTCAGTGTAACAGCTGGTGTCCCGGTGTGTGACTGCAAGTCTAGCTATTTCCCTAAACTGAATGGCCTAGGATGCCACATAGAAGGGTCTGTCTAGAGAGGTGACACTTAGGGCCTCTTGGGTCTGTCATGTGATCATGCCCACGAATGTATCATTCTGGGGCATGGCCTGTGACCAGCACTCAATTTTCAGTTTCACTTTTACATAGATGTTCTTTTTTGGCCAGTTACCCCTTCTGACCTTTCATCTGAGCTTATCCAATCCTCACTGGATGAGGTGAGGACCACTCCTATACACTGAATATTTAATAATTATATTCTGCTATTTTTATTTATATCTATTTTTGTAATTTTGAACAAAGATCAATAAAATGTGATTTTTCTGAAGACTTTGGTTCTTCCTTGGTACTTGTATGGGAGGGAGTTGGGGAGTATAAAAAGTGGAAAATAATGTTGGTGGCGTGTACCCCAGAGTTTCTTGGGGGCTGAATCTCTATACTTAATGGGGCTTTGGGAAGTAGAGGCTAGAGGAGTGTAGAGTAGGTCATCCATAGCACATAAGGTACAGCCTGGTGTGTGGGCTGCATATCAACCATCAATTCCCTTCTTAGGTTGATGCCTTTGTACAGCGCACATCTTGTACAGCTGTACACAGTGATCCTCTAGGATAACTCCCACCATATTCTCTTCACTCTGCCTGTAACAATCCTAGGGCTGACCTCAACAAAGGAGAATATCTGCATGAGTGAAAATTGCTGATCCCAAACCTGGCCCAGCTTGAGTGTGGCATTCTGGGAACAGAAAACAATTTCCCATCCTCTGTGTGAGGGGCTGGAGCTAAGTTTTTTCGGTGTGTTAATGAAGCTCATGACCAGTCATTGCAATCCCTAATTTTAGGGGACTCGGAATCTAAAGCTAAGTGGTATCCTAATGGAGGTGACCACACATTTTGAATGAAACATCAGTTTCTGAAGAACTAGGGTGTGGAAGGCAGGTGGGGAGGGGCGCCCGAATGGCTCAGTCAGTTGAGTGTCTGGCTTTGGCTCTGGTCATGATTCCGGGGTCCTAGGATTGAGTCCTGCACCCTGCATCAGGCTCTCTGCTCATCGGGGAGTCTGCCTCTCTCTCTCCCACTGTTGCTCCCCCTGCTCGTGCTCTCTCTCTGTTAAGTAAATAAAGAAAATCTTTAAAAAAAAAAAAGAAGAAGAAGAAGAAGAAGAAGGCAGATGGGGAGATACAGCTGGATGCTAAAATGTTGGAGTTTCCAAGCTATGTTAATGGGTTTGGGCAGTGTTTCTTAACAAGTCACCTGAGAACCTTTTTAAAAAATATATACACGCTGATGCTCCACCCATAGACTGTGATTCAGGTCAGGGCTTGTGTGAAGTTAGAGAAGTTCCTCAGATGGTTCTAATAAGCATTCCTGATTGAGATCCTTTGGGGGCAACTGGCCAGATTATGTGAAGGGCCAAGTAAATTCAAGTTATGGTCAGTATGTGTTCTTTGCATGAATAGTCAGTTTTCTGAGTGGAATTTGGGGGTGCAAGTTCTTCCTGTTCAGAGGCTCCCTAGACCATGGGCCCCAGGAGGGCAGGGGCCCAGAGTATTCTGCTTTTCATCCCTGTAATCTAGCACGTTGTCTTCTTTACCCTGATACAGTGGTTCAGAGCATGGATTTCAGAGTCAGGGTCTGGACTAGAATCCTGGCTCTGACACCAGCTGTGTGAATTGGGAAAGCCTCGTAACCTCTCTGTGTCCCAGTTTCCCCATCTGTAAAAAAGAGATCATAATATCTACCTCCTAGGAATGTTAGAAGGATGCATGAGTTCACAAATCCTGGAACTTAGTAAAGGCACAAACACGACGGCTGTTATTACCAAACTATGTAAGTTCTTAGAGGACCGAGTGGGAACCCCCTCCTCTCTTCCACTCCAGGACTGCATTAGTGAGTTTTGTGGGAGCTGGAAGTTGCCAGAAAGAAAAGGCATGATGTGAAGCTAAGGGGCCCAGCCCAGGCTGAGTTGCTTCTCAGCCTCTGCGTTCCCCCCCCACCCCCAGGGGCCAAGAAAGATCTTGTTCCAACATGAGCTGTTCCAGCATCAGGGCTCACAGACACTGAAAACAGGAAGTATGAGCCCCACCAGCCGGGTTGAGCAATGACACCGCTAACTCTTTACAGACCATTTCCCGGCCTCCACCCAGACCTGACACCCCCACCTCCCCACCACCGCCACCGCAGGGCAGCCACCACCAGGCCCCATTGCTACCTCTTCCCTAATCGCTCTCAAGGCTCTCCAGGGAACAGCTACTTCTCCAGCAATCTCGGCTCTAGGTACTAACCTGTCACTCACTTTGGGGACTGCCTTCTTCTAGTCCTCACTATGTACGGGGCACTGTTTTGTTTTTGTTTTGTCTTGCTTCCTAAGTAAGTTCTATGCCCAACGTGGGGCTTGAACCTATGGCCCAAGATCAAGAGCCACATGCTCTACCGACTGAGCCAGCCAGGCACCCCCTTTATTGGACACCATGTTAAGTTCTCCATATGTGATCTGATTTAATGCTTACAACAGTCCTGTGAGGAAGGTGCTATCATTACCTCATTTTACAGTAGAGAAAATGGAAGCACAGAAGGAGATTGAGTGATTTGCTCAAGGCATCACAGCTGGTAAGTGGCAGAGCCAGGGTTCAGATGCCCAGCAGGGTGACATTTGATCTCCCATGAGGGCCCAACCTGGGAAAAGGAGAATAGCCTCCCTTTCAAGCTCCCTACTTCAGAGATGCTGGGTTTCTAGGCTAATTGTATCAGAATGTCCATCCACGTCTATATGATAGATTATATTATGTGTTATATGATATATTATACTATATTATATATTATAACTCTTTCCTCTTTAAAGATTTCCAGGCCAAGTGAGAAGACCATACTAAGGCACCAGTTTCAAAGTAAAATTTCACTCTTCTCAAGCTAACCTCATCCTTTTTTTTGCTGAAACCTGATTTCATTGAAGTGGTTTCCGTTTTCACCAGACCTCTCCTCCTGAAATATTCTGTGGCCCATTCTCTCACAAGGACTCAGCTTGATTTCCACTTATGCCAACTCCCCACAACAACCACACCTACCCTCCACATTCACTCCCAGCTGGTCCATCTTCCTCCCCAGCAGCAAACATTTGAGCCTTCCCTTTTCATCAGACACAGTAGGAGAAGTTGGTGTTTTTTAAATAATAGTACTATTGAGAAATAATTCACATATCATACAACTCACCCCCTTAAAGTGAACAACTGATTGATTTTTATATTCACAGAGGGGTGCAACCATCATCCCAACTAATTCTCGAACATTCTTATCACCTCAGAAAGAAACCCCATACTTGTTAGCTATCACTCCTTTTTTCTCCCCTTCCCCTCAATCCCCTAATCTACTTTCTGTCTCTATGGCTTTGCCTATGTTGGACATTTCATACACCTGGAATCATATACTATGTGGTCTTTTGTGACTGACTTCTTCTGCTTGTCATAATTTCCAGTTTCATAAATGTTGTAGCATGTATCAGGGCTGTTGCTGAGTTTTATTTATTTATTTTTAAAGATTTTATTTATTTATTTATGTGTTTGCTTGTTTGTTTGTATGTTTGACAGAGATAGAGATAGTGAGAGAGGGAACGCAAGCAGGGGGAGTGGGAGAGGGAGAAGCAGGCTTCCCCCCTGAGCAGGGAGCCTGACGTGGGGCTCGATCCCAGGACCCTGGGATCATGACCCGAACCGAAAGCAGTCGCTTAACTGACTGAGCCACCCAGATGCCCCCGTTGCTGAGTTTTAAAAAGCAAATTGGAAGAAAAAATAGACTAGGCCCCCTTCTAACCTTGAAGTCCCATTGAGAGTCATTCGACAAATTAAAAAAAAAACTTCTAAGTGCCTGGACACCAGGCATTGTTTTAGACGCTGGGGTACAAGAATGAATGGGACATAGTCCTAGTCCTCAAGGAGCTCACAACTTTGCAAAGGAGACATAACCAAGACCACAATTCGGTGTGATAAATGCTATAATAAAAGCATGTATAAAGTGAATGGAACAATGATGAGGAAACAATTAATTCTGCTTTGGGAAGTCAGGGAAGATTTTATAGAGGAGGTGATATTTTACCCGGGCTTGTAAAGGTGCAAAGTTGCCAAACAAGAGGGAGAAAGGTATTCTAGGCATAGGGAAGATCATGAAGACATGAAAAGGCAAGGCATTCTCAAGAAATGATGACGAGGGGTGTCTGGCAGGCTCAGTCATTAGGGTGACTCTTGATCTCGGGGTCAAGAGTTCAAGCCCCACATTGGGCATAGAGATTACTTTAAAAAAGGAAGGAAGAAATTATCTGTTCTAGAGAAAAGAGTTTGGGGGTTGGCCACGAGCAGGCAGAGAATAGCAGGGGAAGGAGCTGGTGGGACCCAGTTGGTGAGGACCTCAGGCAGGGCCCATAATCGGTAGCAACCATGAAATAGCTACGTTCCAAGATTCCTTCCAGATATCCTCCTGCCACCCGGTCTCTTTCCACTTCATGATCCAGCAACCATAGGGTTACAGCTGGGCATAGGGCTCCCTAGCAAGAGCCTATGAGACCCCTCCCTCCTCCAGCTGCCATCCAAATGTTGGTAATCTGAAGTCCTGCTAGTTAAATATTATGACTATCACTTCTTGCCCTCAGGTACTATTTTTCAAAATTTAGAAAGTTAATTAAGGTGAAGGAACCATAAAAAGGTTTGGTTTTTTTTTTCCTTGACTAAAAATTTTCACCCAATAGGGGCACCTGGGTGGCTCAGTCTGTTAAATGTTGGACTCCTGATTTCGGTTCCTGTCGTGATCTCGAGGTTGTGGGGTAGAGCCCTGTGTTGGGCTCTGCACTCGGCAGGGAGTCTGCCTGGAATTCTCGCTCTCCCTCTCCTCTGTCCTCCCCCCCCCAACCAGAATAAATGGATGGATCTTAAAAAAAAATTCCCCCCAATCGTAAAAGTAACCGTAAAAGTAAAATGCTCCCATAGCATTTCACAGCTGTTAACATCTCTGATTTCTTGCATCTCCTTTTTTTTTTTTAAAGATTTATTTATTTATTTGACACAGAGAAAGAGATTACAAGTAGGCAGAGAGGCAGGCAGAGAGACAGGGAGAGGAGGAAGCAGGCTCCCTACTGAGCAGAGAGCCCGATGCGGGCCTCGATCCCAGGACGCTGAGATCATGACCTGAGCTGAAAGCAGAGGCTTTAACCCACTGAGCCACCCAGGCGCCCTCTTGCATCTCCTTTGCAATCAACCTCCTCTACTTGGCCTTGAATATTGGATTCCCTAAGGCCTCATCCTAGACCTTCTCCTCGTCCCACACTAAACTTTCTCTCGCACAGTCTCATTCACACCCAAGCTTAAATGACCACCAATAAACAGTTGACTTGTAAATGCGTATTTCCAGCCAGACCTACCCTTATTTTCTGTTGTCTACTCGACACCCCCTTTTGGTTGTCACACACAGGGCATCTCACACTCAACCTGCCCCAAGTTGGTCCTGTCTTCAGGCCCCAACCTGATGAACTTCCACCACTCTCTGTCTCAGGTGATGGCACCCCCTCCATTCACATCCAGAAACCTAGGAGTCATCCTGATGCTTCTCTCTCATTCCCCTCATCCCATCCTGGCAATTTGCCTCATAGCTCTTGAAGTCCTCCATTTCTCTCCATCTACACCACCACCATTTGTTGAGTCACCACCACCTCCTGCTTGGACTACCACAGTAGCTTCCCAGATGGCCTCCCCCGTTGACTCTATCTTATCCCCCTTCCTCCCACACCCCCAGCAAACATTTCTAGAGAAATCTTTTGAAAACACAAGTGTGCCCAATGACTCCCATTGTTCCTGGCTGGCTGTCTTGGGCCCCGACTGGCCCCTACATCCTCTCTAGCTCCACCTGGCGGCGACCTCTACCAGTCTTGCCCTACTGTGCCATTCTCTTACTCATCAATCTCTCCCTGACCACAGGGGCCTTGTTCATGATGTTTCTTCTGCCTGGGACTTTCTTTGACTAGTTAAGTTTTTCCTTGTGCTTCATAGATCATTTCCTGAAGGGAGTCTTTCCTGGGCTTCCTCTATTTATATAAGGTCCCTCTATTTTGTCCATACTCTCATAGCAACAAGTACCACCTCTTCGATGCACTCGTAGTTGTTGCAGTCTTCCCTTTGCTGCGTTAGTATTTGATTCGTGTTCACCTTTTCATTATATTATAACCTCCATGAGGGACAATGTTTTTTGTTTTTGTTTTTGTTTTTTTTTTAAAGATTTTATTTATTTATTTCACAGAGGGAGAGAGATCACAAATAGGCAGAGAGGCAGGCAGAGAGAGAGGGGGAAGCAGGCTCCACGCTGAGCAGGGAGCCCGATGCGGGCCTCGATCCCAGGACCCCGAGATCATGACCTGAGCCGAAAGCAGAGGCTTTAACCCACTGAGCCACCCAGGCGCCCGGGACAATGTGTTTTTGATCACTATCGTAACCCCAGCACCTAGCACAATGTCTAGAATACGACAGACATTTAATAAATATTTATTGAATGGATGCATTTTGCTCTATTTCTTTCCTTTTTTGTTTCTATCTGCTTCTTTTTTATATAGTTGTGTTCACAGTCTATACATAATTTTGTATCTTGTCCTTTTCCTTTGAGTATTTTGTCATAAGCCTTTTCCTACAGTGTTACAAACATCTCCAAGGCTTATGTGTACAAGGTAGCTAATAACACTCATCTAACCTACCTTTCTGGATGCAGGCGTCATAGATAAAGTATGTGAATGTTCTTTGTAAACTGCATATACATATGAGGCAATATTATTTGCATTTAAAAGGAAATGTCGGTGCCCTCCCTACCCTTTATACCTCCTTTCCTCAGGCTTTGTGTGTGTGTGTGTGTGTGTGTGTGTGTGCTCTTGTTCTGCCTGATCACCTAAAGTCTAAAATAACTCATTAACTTTTATATGCTACCAGCCCAAGGACACTTGCATTTTTAAAAGGACTTCTAAAAGAAGGACACTCAGGCACGTTGATGAGGTCTGGTGGGTGAGAGAACACTCAAGATATTTATTGATTCACTGATTTATCTTTCATTCGTTTAACAAACACTCATTGAGAGTTGCTTGTAGGCCTGGCACTGTGCTGCGTACTGGGTGTGGAGGTAAAAGCCCCGGTCTCAGCTTCAGTGGGATAAAAGGTCAAGTGGGGAAACAGACAAGCAAATGAATAGGGTCCAGTGAGAGCATAGCTATGAGGAGGATGTGCAAGATGGTCATGGATGCCTAAGAGTGGAGTCTTGGAGGGCAAATATGGAAAGGAGAAATGACAATCTGAGCAGAGGACACAGTGTGTACAAAAGTAAAGAAGGAGAAAGCAAGGGGGTACTCAAGGAACCGCAGGTGGTTCAAGTGGATGGGGTATAAAGCCAGTTTGGTAGGAGATTTGCCTGGAGGGATTAGTGAGAGCAGCAACCTAAGGACCGAGGGGACCTTGCCTGCAACATGAAGGATTTTGGACTTTATTAGGGTGGAAAAATCAGTAAAAAGTTTGGGGCATGTGGCAGCAGTGTGAACGATGGGTTAAAAGAAGATTCTTGAGCCTAGGTGATATTATGGACAAGGAAAATAGACAACACTGAGCCAAGTGTGAGCTGATGAGGGTCTGGACCAGGGCAGTGACAGTGGGATTCGAGGAGAGTGTGAAGATATGGGAGATTTTGTGACGATAGGATTAACCTGGTGCCTGGCTGGAGTGGGGGGTGGAAGGAGAAGGAAGGATCATTTGGCTTAGCCTCCTGCCTTCAAACAGGTAAGACGCTGCATAATTTTATAGCTGAGGTTCTACCATAAGTGATTTCCCTAAAGCCCTATCTAGTAGGTAGTTGAACAAACTAGAGTTATTACTGGGTGGAATTTGGGGGAATCAGTATCTACAGGGCAAGCTAGACCTGCTAATGGTCTCTGTGACTGTCCACCCAATTGGAGAGCTTCCCGATCACCAAAATCACTAAGTAGTGACGTCACCAAACCTGCAGGCGTTGATGCTTATTGTCTAAATATCCCAAGTCTGTGCAGCCCTGTGACTGTCGTTCTGATTACATGAACTTCTCCAAAACCTCTAGTCCTGTGATGCACGGTCAGTGAGTTAGTAGATGGGTCTGTGGTATAAATAAGGGGATCTGCAGACTAGATCTAGCTGTTTGCCCTCTGGCTTCCCAAAACTGAGATGTGACTTCTGGTGTTTGAGCAGGTCATGTGCACTTAGCACATAGCCAAGTTCTGCATGCAGAGTGTGAAAATAAAGTGGATTTTGTAAGAACTTGGGCTGTTTGGGTTCCCTGTCCAATCCTTCCAGCCCCCTGCCAGTTGTGGCCTCCCGGTTGCCCTTAATTATTCACTTCCTCTTAACAAAAAGGACAGAGAAGGACTTTCCTCTCTCACCTGGCTCTTCCCATCTTCGATTTTTAGTCTCTTTAGCTCTCCTCTCCAAAGCATGTGCAGAAGCTGAGGTGAATAGCGTTGGTGAGCAGGACTCTGTAGTCTCGGCTTGGCTTTTCCCCTAATTACGTTGGTGAAAAACGTGACCTCAGGTTTTCTCTTATTACTCACTACACCTGCATACCGTTTACCATCCCAGGCTCTGCCAGGGAAGCTCTAAGCCCTTGAGTCCCAGTGGGGCTGAACGTATATGTGGAGTGAAGAGGTATTGATCGTCTCACTTTTATTTTCCACTGGAATTTGGCCACCAGCCCTGGCCTTGGAGACCTAGAAGATTTATGCCAGGACGCCCCATGGTGAGCTTACCAGAAGTCCTTCTCTGATGGCCTTTCTTGTAGCCCTCTCAAGTCGACTTGCTTGGCCATTTGCCTTAGCCCTTTCTTTCTCCTTGGCTAGACTCTCTCGTGGCTGAGAGAATCAGGAGAAATTGTGGAGAGAGGCACATGGTGAAATAAACACTTTGCTTAGAACATCAATCTGAAGTGGTGGTTCTCTGGGGGGGGGCTGGCTGGCTCAGTTGGTGGAACATGGGACTCCTGATCTTGGGGTTGTGACTTCAAGTTCAAGCCCCATGTTGGGTATATAGCTTATTTTAATCGAACAAACAAAGTGGTGGCCCTCCAAGTGTGGTTCTCTAATCAGTAACTTCAGTATCACTTGGCACTCGTTAGAAATGCAAATTACCAGGCCCTACCCCAGATCAGCTGAATCAGAAACGCTAGAGGTGGAGCCCAACCATCTGTGTTTTAGGAAGCCCTGCAGGTGATTCTGTTCCATACAAAGTTTGAGAATCCCTGATCTAAGGCACTGATTCTCAGACTGCAGTATGAACCCAAACCACCTAGGGAGCTTGTTAACCATAACCTGGTTAAATGAACCTGGATTGGTGTCTAGGAAACTGTATTTTTAGCAAGCTCCCTAGGTGATTCTGATATTCACCAAAGATTGAGAATCATTGATCTAAGGAATTCATCTTATCAATTAGCTGAGCCTCTTGGGGAGAGAGCAGACAGAAGGCTGTGGAAATGTCTCTTAAAGTTCCAAATGCCACCTGCATCTGACCCTCTGGGGAGCTTGTTAGAAGAGTAGGATCTGAGTATCCAATGTATGGAGCCAGACTCTGGGCCTGAGGCCCAGGCATTTACCTTCAGAGTTCTCTAGGTAATTCTTATGCATGTGAAAGTTTGATAACCCTGGAGCAACAGGTTGGCAGGTGTTCTCAATGATAGTATGCACATTAGAATCACCTGGGAGCTTTAATCATGACATACCTGAGAGTCTACTTTAATCCGTCTGGGCTGGGGCTTCACTATTTTTTACAAGTCTTCCCCTCCCCCGCCCCACCCTGCCCAGCCACAGCCGCAGGATTTTAATGTATTGTTAGGGTTAAACCACCCAGTTAAAGATAATGCAGATCTCGGAAGGGTCAGGAAATAGGAGAAAGTGAAGGAGTGCCAAGGAAACAGTTGGTGGAAGTCTTGGGGGGGAAATTAGTTATAAATGTCAAGCTGGAAGTCTAGAGGAAATGGAAAGGTGGAAAGTGCCTCAGGTGGAAGAGTGAGTAGGTTGGCTTGGGAGATGTGGAGCTTGGTGAATGAAAAGGGCTAGTGTTTAGTGTCCTACAGCTGCTGCAACCGATTACCACAGTTTAGTGATTTAACGCAAAACAAATGTATTACTTTACCATTCTTGAGGTCAGAAATCCAGAATGGGTCAGCAGGGCATTCCTTCTGGAGGCTCTAGGGGAGCAGAATCCATTTCTTTGCCTCTTCCAGCTTCTAGGGGCTGCCTACATTCCCTGGCTCATGACTCCACATCATTCCAATCTTTGCTTCTGTCATCACATCTCCTTCTCTCACTCTGACCCTCCGGTTTCACTCGTATGAGGATTGCGTTTATACATTGTGATTACATTGTCCCCTCCCAGATAATCTCGAATAATCTCCCCATCTCAAGTCCTTAACTTAATCACATCTGCAAAGTCCCTTTTGCCATGTAAGCTAACATACTCACAGATTCCAGGGATTAAGATATGGATATTCTCAAGGGTCATTACTCAGCCTACCACAGTCTGCCTCTGGGCCCCAAAGATTCACATTTATCTCATATACAAAATACGCTCACTCCATTCCAACCTCCCGCAAAACCTCAACCCATTAGAGCATCAACTCAAGTCTAAAATCTGATCTAAATCCCGTCAGCTCAAAATCCTCACATCTCACCATCTAAATATTCTAAATAAGATATGGGTGAGATGCTGGATACAATCTATCCTGAGGACCATTTTCCCTCTACCTGTGAACCTGCGAAACTCAAGAAACAAGTTATCAGCTTCCAGGGATAGGCACTGAATAATAATTCTAGACATTCTTGCTCAAAAAAGGAGAAAAGGGAAGGAAAAAAGAAGTCACCAGTCCTAAGACATTCCAAAATATAGCTGCGAAAAGTCCTCTAGATTTCAAGACCTGGGAATAATCTTCTGTGGGTCGAGACTCTAGCCTCTGGGCTTGCCCTTCTCTCTCTGTCGTTCTACCTTTTTCTTTTTTTTTTTTTTTTAAAGATTTTATTTATTTATTTCACAGAGGGAGAGAGATCACAAGGAGGCAGAGAGGCAGGCAGAGAGAGAGGGGGAAGCAGGCTCCCTGCTGAGCAGAGAGCCCGATGCGGGCCTCGATCCCAGGACCCTGAGATCATGACCTGAGCCGAAAGCAGAGGCTTTAACCCACTGAGCCACCCAGGCGCCCGTTCTACCTTTTTCTTGATGGGTATTCTGTTTGATGGGTATTTTTCTTGATGAGTAATTTTGTTACCGTATTTCTTGCCTGTAGAATGTTGGGAGTCTGACAGTCTTCTTTCGTTTTGTTTTTTCTCTGTCCCTTTCAGTCCAAGTTGATAGTGTTTCTGCTGGTATAAAATTAACAAGAACCTTGTGGGTCTCCACTGTATGTCACAGGCATTCACTTCATCAGACAAAAGGCTCCTCCACAGATTTTTCCTGGATGATCCCACCTCTATTTCTGGCTTCTGTTGAGATGCTTGTGGGGACTCATGAGTCACATGCCTAAAATTTTCGAAGAGTCCTCTGTGTAAATGAATACCTTTTGATCCTTTCAAGGCATTAACAAAAGGTTGTCTAGTCACACCTTTGGCTTTCTCTCAGGACTATTTCTTTCTGACAGTGAATCTCCTAATTTTAGCATCCTTTCCAATCTGGATAGGCTGAGAATTTTCCAAATTGCTAGTCCTGCTTCCTTTTTGTATATAGTTCTTCCCTCATTTTATCTCCTTGTCTCACATTTTACCATAAAGAACAAAAATAAGCCAGGTTGCAACTTCAATACTTTGCTTGGAAATCTCCCAGGCTAACTATCCAAGTCCATTCCTCACAAGTTCTGCTTTCCATAGAACTGAAGGTACAATTCAGATAAATTTTCCACCACTACATCACAAAGACCCCTCCTCACCTTCCTCCAGGTTTCAATAAAATATTCCTCACTTCTAAGTTCTCACCAGCATCACCTGTAATGTCCATATTTGTGCTAACAATCTGTTTATGATTTAGATATTCTCTAAGACAACAGGTTTTCTTTACTGTGCTCCTCGCTCCCTTCTCACTCACTAGCAGAGTTTTTTTTTTTAAGATTTTATTTATTTATTTGACACAGAGAGATCACAAGTAGGCAGAGAGGCAGCAGAGAGAGAGGAGGAAGCAGGCTCCCTGCTGAGCAGGGAGCCTGAAGTGGGCCTCGATCCCAGGACCCTGAGATCATAACCCGAGCCAAAGGCAGAGGCTTTAACCCACTGAGCCACCCAGACACCCCATTAGCAGAGTTTTTAACATCCATAATTCCACTAACAAGTCTGTTCAAGGCAATCTAGGATTTTTCTGTCATTCTTCTTAAAATTCTTCTGTCCACTGCCTACTGCTCAATTCCAAAGCCACTTGGTTTTTAAGTGATTTGTAATATCAGCACCCTACTTCTAGTACCAAAATCTGTGTTAGTTTCTACTGTTGCTGTCACAAAGGACCACAAACTTAGTGGCCTATAATAACACAGATGTATTATTTTATTGTTCTAGAAGTCAAAAGTCCAAAATGAGTCAGCAAGACTGGAGCTCTAGGCAGATTCTGTTTTCTTGCCTTTTCCAGCTTCTAAAGGTTGCCTGCGTTCCTTGGCTCGGGGGTCTTGTATCACTCTGACCTCTGTTGCCATCATGACACCTCCTCTTTTCACTCTGGTTCCTCTATTTGCCTCTTGCAGGGACCATGTGATGGTATTGGGCCCATCCAGATAATCCAGGACCATCTCCCCATCTCAAGACCCTTCACTCAACTTCATCTGCCAAGTCTCCTCTGCCATGTAAGGTGGGATTCACAAGTCCCAGGGATTTGGATGTGGACATCTTTGAGAGGTGATTATTTAGCCTACTACGCTTAGCACAGAGTAATAGGAGTGGAAACAGCTGCTGTAGGCACAGTGAAAGTCAAGCCAAGGTGAAGTTTCCCAGGATAGAGTCTAGCCCCTCCCAGGGTCTGGTTGGTCGCCTCTGGCCAGCTCCAGAAACATTGCATGGTTGAGATATTTGGCCAGGTGCTGAGCCTTGCGTGGTTGAGGTATTTGGTCAGGTGCTGAGCCTTGCGTGGTTGAGATATTTGGTCAGGTGCTGAGCCTACCTTGGGATCAGTATGCATATTGGTACCCCTCGAGTCCTGGACTTTCTCCTGCATTCAGAGAGAGGAAAACACAAATAACACTTGTTGAAGGGCCCACTGAGTGCCTGGGACTCTAGGGGACTTGACCCCACCCTCTCTGGAGGGTTGTGGCTTTACCCACAGGTGCTGGGAGCCGCAGCTCAGGATGGCTGGTTCCCCATGGGTGGAGGGGGATGAGAGGGAGACAGGAAACGGTGTCAGACAAGCAAAGGATCTTAAGGTCTTGCCCTTGGCCTGGAATGCTAAGGTCCTTCACAGAACGGCATGGGTTCTTAGCATTCAGGGTCAGACTTGTAGTGGTCCCCGCAAGCCCCAGTGGCTAACGTCCTTCCTGGGCAAGCAGATGTGTCATGTTGGAGAGCACCTCTCTCTCACTGGCACCTGTGCGGTGATTCAGACCCCCAGGTAAAGCCCAGCCCCATGGGAAATGACTAAGCATTGAAGTTTGCTTCCTCTTCTTGGGGTGAGAGGAGGAAGCCTGAAGCTGGGCCTGACCCTCCCTCTCCCTCAGATTTCTCAAGGTAGTGAGGGAGAGGGTGAGGCTTTGCAGGTGACAGTGCTCTAGGGATGTCCCTGAGAGTGTCCCCACAGCTTCTGCTTTTATTCTGGGTATGTGTGCGTATGTGTGTGCGTGTGTGTCTGTGACTGTGTGTAGACAGTTGAGGAGATTTGGGGGTGGTGGCCATGCTGAGGTCGACCAGATTTCTCCCTTGCTGTCTGTCACCTCTGCCCTCTGCCACCTCCTGCCTTGCTGCCTTTGAAGAAAGTCAAAACTTTGTTTCCTGCCCCATTGCATCCATTTTCTTGAGTAGGGAGAGCGGGATTTGGGGGATGGGGAGGACTCATGCTGGCTTCCTGGACTGGAACCTTGACAATGGGGTAGCACATAGGAAAGCTTGGTACTGAATTACAAAAGCTCCATTTATTTTTTATTTTTTTAATTATTTGCCCCAGGGGTACAGGTCTGTGAATCATCAGGTTTACACCTTTCACAGCACTCACCATAGCACAAACCCTCCCCAGTGTCCTTAACCCATCCACCCTATCCCTGCCCTCCCAACCCCCCCAAAAGCTCCATTTAAAGTACATAGTGGGACATCAGTGAAAGGCTGCATAGTACTATAGTGACCTCTAGGTCGGGAGACTAGGTAGCTGGAAGGGTGGGAAAAAGAGCCTTACTTTCCTCCATATACCTTTATTTTTTTTAAAGATTTTATTTATTTATTTGAGAGAGAGAGAGAGAGAGAGAGAGAGAGCATGAGCAGGAGGGGCAGAGGGAGAGGGAGACTCCCTGCTGAGCGTGGAGCCCATCACGGGGCTCGATCCCAGGACAGTGAGATCATGACCTGAGCCAGAACCAAGAGTCAATGTTCAGCCAACTGTGCCATCCAGCCCCCCCATATACCTTTTAACAACTGGAATTTTGTTCCATTCTCAAATACTACCTATTGAAATTGAAAGAATAATACATGGTTTTCTGGGAAGGAAGAGAAAAAGAGGTTTTTCCATATTAGTGCTGAAGCAGTTCATAAAGTTAGCCAATGCACACACATTCCCAAGTCCCTGTTGGACATCAGGCCCTGAGCTGGGCTCTGGAGACTCTGCGTAGAGCAACACAGCATCCCTTGCTTCACAGGATCCCAGTCAGGAGAGTAATTCAGAGAACTGGGTGACGACCGCGTGAGTGTGAGAAGCTTGACGACAGGAGGGCAAAGGAGACTCCTCTGCCCTGACTTGGGAGGTGAAGCCTTCCTGGACTTGCTGTTTTCCACACAGAGATTTTTTTTTTTTTAAGATTATTTATTTACTTATTTGACACACAGAGAGAGATCACAAGTAGGCAGAGAGGCAGGCAGAGAGACAGGGAGAGGAGGAAGCAGGCTCCCCGCGGAGCAGAGAGCCCGATGCGGGCCTCGATCCCAGGACCCTGAGATCATGACCTGAGCCGAAGGCAGAGGCTTTAACCCACTGAGCCACCCAGGCGCCCTCCCACACAGAGATTTGAAAGGAATGTAGCGTTAGCCAGGGGAGGAGAGGAGGGTACCAGGCATAAGGAGCAATCTGTATGCATCACAAAGACCACCGGAGCCATAAAAAGGTTGGCTGCTTCCCTGGAATGGCAAGTAGTCAATAGGTCTGGAGTGCTGAGCCGGACGCCATGCTGAGGAAATGAAGTTTGAGAGGGACGGTTGGAATGAAATGTTTTGAAATGTTTTATAAGGTGGTTTAAAGTCAGTTAGTGGTCACCCTGAAAGCAGGTGTGGAGCCCTGAGGGGTAAATAATAACCCGCAGGTCCTGGAATGCTCCTTTGTGCCAAGCACTTTAATCTTTTCACATGAGTTATTTCATGTAACCCTCCCAACAAGCCTATGAGATATTTATTACCATTTTTCTCTCTTTTATGAGGAAATTGAGATCAGAGAGGTTAAATTCAGCCAGAAATATTACAGGGTCGTAGAGGAAATCTTATAGATTGTAGGCATACAGCTAGCCCAGGGCAGACCTGGGGTCTCACCCAGGCACTCAGCCTGCCACGCTACCTCCTCATTTGTGTAGAGCAGTGGTTCTCAACAGGGAGTGATGACTTTGCCTCTCTGGAGACAACTGGAAGTTTCTGGAAACAGTTGTTTTGGTTGTCACAACTGAGGAGATGCTACTGGCATCTGGTGGGTGACTAACATCCTTCAACGCACTGGACAGCTACACACACAAAGAATTATCCGGCCCGAATGTCCATGGTGCCAAGGTTGAGAAATCCTGAGACCGAGAATGAGCCATCGAGGGCAGACACGGGGAGATAGCCAGAAGGTAAGCATGAAACTTTTGGAAGAGACATTTTGTAAAAGGCCTTGAACATACGGTACTCGCAGTAGCAAGAGGCAGGGGTCGGCTACAACAAAGCCTGCGATGGATTGGGCACATCCTTTTCCCAGTGCGCTCCTGTCGCTCAGAGCACCAGCCTTAAGAGCGCAGAGATAGCCATTAATGAGTGATCTTAGAGTTACCCAGAGCTAACTCTGCAGTTTCCTGACACCTAGCAGACCCAAGACTGCGAAGGATGGCCGCCTCCTCACTAGCATATTCTGACAGGCAGAACCTCCCAGCTCTGGTCCTATGGACACGTGGTAACTGAGTCCCATATATTTTTTTTTAACCAACCTGTAATTTCAAAGAATGATAACACCCAGCAGCAGCCAGAAACCAGAGATACAAGAAATACACTGGAAGTCCTTATTGCCTGAATTTGCTATTCTTTTTTTTTTTTAAGATTTTATTTGACACAGAGAGAGAGAGAGAGAGAGAGAGAGAGAGAGAGAGAGAGAGAGAGAACGTAAGCAGGAGGAGTGGAAGAGGGAGAAGCAGGCTCTCCATTGAGCAGGGAGCCCAATGTGGGGCTCGATCCCGGGACCCTGGGATCATGACCTGAGCTGAAGGCAGAGGCTTAATGACTGAGCCACCCAGGTACCCCTGAATTTGCTATTCTTACAAGTCCCTTGGTACCCCTTCCACCTGGGTGAGAACACAATATTAAGTGTCTATTCACTGATTTCACACACTAACCAGGAGCTTTCATGCATCTTTCCACCTGTAAACTCTAGAATAGGTATGGGTCCTTAATAGGAGGCATATAAGAGTTTGTAGGATGGGGCAAAACGTTGCCTTAGTTTCCAGGATTTTTGTGTTGGGTACTTGAATCCCCAAGTGCTTTAAATTCTGCGTATCTCTTGATTTCTGATCTTTCGCTGAACTTTTAACTCTTTCCCTCCTGGTTCTTGTCTGGCTTTCTGGTTTGACTCTTGACACATGTGTCTGTGCTAACTGGGTTCTCTAGCAGTCCTGTCCTTGTCCCAAGCCCACACGAGTCATGCAAATCTTGCCTCGGTCTGCCCTATTCCAGTCGTGTGTCTTGCCCACAGTGTCAACCCTGGGAAAAAGGAAGAACATTCCCCAGGACCTAGGATCTATGAGCTGTCAGGAAGACCCACCTTTTCCTACATCTACGAGGCCACTGTCAGAGAGTCAAATTCTTTTCAGCATCTCGTGTGTCCACATGGAAATTTTGTGAGGTATTAATAGATATGAAATGGAACAAAGAGTTTTGTAGCCAAATAAGTTTGGGGAATGCTCTAAGTTTAGTTTCTTGTTTACAAGGCTTCTCAGAGCCTTGAAATGCTATGGATGGGATAAATATCCAGTAGAGGGGATTTATGCAGTTGACAATCCAGTATCTGAAATCCTTGCGGCCAGATGTATTCAGAATTTGGAATTTTTCGTATTTAATAAGATGATATAGTGAATATGCTATTTATTCCATAGCCTCCTCAGCAGAGTGGAACAGGCCCTGGAATCACATACTTCTGCACAAAACATATGGACACCCACACCAAGTAGGTTAAATAAAGAATCTGAAAAACTACACATCGTTTAGGTCAGGTTTTACCCCTGAGGGATGGAAACCTTTGTTTTCTGGACTTTTTTTGACTTCAACATTGTGAATAAAGTATGTGTATATATATGGATGGATATATATATATATATATATATATATATATATATATATATATATATATACATACACAAACATACTTGGGGTTTGTCCCCCAAACATATTTGAGCACAGAACCCCACTGTCCAAGAGCATCCAGCAGGACTAGCATTGCACAGACTCTTAGGATACCCTGAGCTATCAGTCTATAATACAGCCTTCCCAGGAAAGGGAGCACACTGGGGCCCTAGCCGGTCATTACCATTAGCCTTATCATTTCCTGTGCCAACCAGATGAGATGGGGATTCTGACAGTTGAACAAGGAGGAAGAGGTTGGCTGTGCTGAGCACCAGAGCAGAAGCCACAGATCTTGCAGGGGTGGGGGTGTGGGCCCAGTGCCGGGGTTCCTGGTGCTCAGCTTCCAGGCTCCAGATGAGAAAACGGACATTCAGACAAGCAGCACTGTGGAAATATGGGCTGTTGTTTTCTCCTCAACTCCAAAAGGCTGTTGTTCTGAGGGTTGCTTAGGAGAAGAGGCCCAGGGCGCTCTGAGGGCAAGATACTAGGTCTCCAGGAAGATGACTCCCTGTCCAGGGCTCCTGTCCCAGCCCAGCACGGAGGTGGGGTGGGTGGGGTGGGCTGCACGCCTGAGGCCAGTGTCTCCTGGGTAAGGAGGAGGACGTTGGATTCCTGGAGAATTTCCAGGAAGACTTCCTGCTCTGAGAACGACAACACAACCACAGGAAAAGAGGCTCCGGGGCCTGTGGGTTGGGACTAATGGCCCAGAGTGAACGTTTTCCGGGGTTAGAGGCTTGTAACAGAGAACAGCTGGGAGCAGAGAAGCCTCCCTCTTGCCATCCAGCTATATTCCTCAGCCCACTGAGTGCGTTCCTTCACCTAAGGGGGACAGGCTGGGAGCTGGAGGAGGGGGCCAGTGCCTTCTGACCCCGCTCTTCTTCTGCACTGGGCACTAAGCGTAACGTTTCACTGTGGCCCGGTCCTTGCAGGGTGGAGGCGCACAGCAGGCAGCGGGCTAGGAAGGCCGCTTGGCTGCGGCTCCCCATTTATGAAGGGCCTCAAATACGGATCCGAAACGTGGGGCTTCTGTATCCATCACGGAGCTGCCCTCAGCCTCACTCACCGGGATCAACAGAAAACATGCATCCCCAACGTGTCCCGTCACCAAACCATGTCCACTGTAGTGTGCCGTAAATGCTCCTCATAGAGCTTGTGAACGACGCCATTATGTTCCAGTATGTCTCTGGGGGGAGTGGGTGAGGATATCACCAGGTTTAATTTGCTAAGTATAAGCATTTGAAAGAAACCACAATTTTAGTGATTTGGGGGCACATTAAAAAAACATCAGGGGCCATAAAAATGGAAAGAGGAGACGTGTTTTTAAAAATAATAAAATGAAAGTACTCTGGCCCTATCTCCACTTCTGAGAGGGATGAGGGGACCGCCAAGCAGGAGGCTCAGAGGGCTGTCCCAGCTGGGTGCTTGGACTGGGCTTCTGAAGGGCAGACTATCTATCGCGCCAGCCCCTAGGCCCTGTTGGGAGCCCTTCCTTCAGAGTGCCTGCCAACTCGGGCTCCATCCACATTCCTCTAGCGGCCTCTGCTGGGCTGGGGGGGTGAGCGCGGCCAGGACGGGGTGGCGCCCAGAACTCTGACTGGGACAAACTGGGACGAAAGGCTGGGTGAGATGGCCTGAGGGGCAGTGTGTGGATCTTGCTGTCAAAGGGGGCTCAGAGGAGATAAGCTCTGGCTACCTCAAGGTTGTGTAGGGCCCTCTCTGGGTTTTAGGAATCGTTCTGACGGTGGGGCTGAGGAAGGGAGGCCAGTCCAGGTCCGAGGGCAAGCTGGCTTGGCCCAGGGAGAGAAATGGTCTGTTGCTGGGTGGGGGTGAATGACTCAATTTCTTCTCTTCTGATTCCTGCCTCCGTAGGGGCCATAAAGGGCCTGACCTCTCTGAGAAGGGCAGACCTCCTGGTTGGGTCATGAACTCTCTGATTCAGAGAGAGGAATAGGAAGCCTTGCTGAGGCCTCTTGGCCCCAGCCAAGTTCTCCCATCCAGCTTTTCCTGAAGACTCTTGTTTGGAGGGCATGCGGGAGCCTTACCCAGCCACTTACTAAAAATGTGTCTTCTTGCCCATGTGACATTCATCCCTGCGAAGTAGATGGAAGCATTCAGGCCCCCAAACCCTTCTCTGCACATACTGGTGACCAAGTGGCATCCCGTGAGTATTTAGGATAAAAATAACCCACGGGAGCCCACAGCTTACTGCAGCTGCCGAGGCTCGTGACAGAGGCTGGTATCAGGTTGTTGAGGAAACAGAGCCTTTCAGGTCTAGCGAAGGCTCACTTCAACCAGACAGAGGTTGTAGTCATCCTGAATAAAGCAGCTTGTATCACTACAGCTTGCTTTCCCCTTCATCCTGTTTCTCATCCAATATTGCAGATAGAAACTTTAAACTACAGGAAAAACAGCTCAGTTTCACATGGACTAAGAACACTTACATGTGAAGTTTGGGGCCATTAAGTTGATAGTGGTAACAGCTGCCCCAAAATCTGTCCTCTTTCTCCCTTTGTCTATCACCCAGGGTCATGAGACAGGTTCAGCGGCCCCTGAAATCATGCCTCCCTCTACTCCTATGCCCAGATCAGCCCTGGAGAGCCTCTGCACAGACCCTTATCCTGACTGTGGATTTCACAGGCCAGAGAATATGGCTCCACCATAAGAGGGTGGTTGGTTTCTCATCAATGGACAGTAAAGAGGAAACGCATATTTGTAACGACTGAAAAAGCCCATTTCTAGAACAGTCTGTGTTTAGGAATCAAGTTTGCTCAGACTCCGGATTACTATCTGTAATGTACAAGAAACTCCACGGGGAAACAAGACAAAGACCAGAAACCCAATGGAAAAGTGAACGACTGATAGGTCAGGAAATCATAGAAGGGAAATCAGAATGGCTCACCGGTGCGTGAAGAGATGCTCACCTTAGGAGCATTCTGAGCAATGCGAATGAAAACATGATACCAGTTTGTGTTCATTAGAGTAACAAAAGTTAGACAAGTCATATGTCACCTAACAAGCGTTGGCAAGGATGTGGGAAAGGGAACCACGGGGGGAAGTAGAACTCGAACCATTCTAGAAGCCACCTGACTCTATTTCATGAATTTAAACACGCTATACCCAAGGGGCCAGCAATCCCACTCCTGCGTGTACTGCCCTGGAAAAAAAGCTCACAAACACGTCCCTAATGGAACATAAGCAAGCGTATTTGTTAGAGGATCGTGTGCAGAGGCAACCTAGGTGTTCGTCACTGGAGAAAGGGTGAAGTGTGCGGATGCCCATTTTACAGTACTAGGCAGTAGTCAGATGTAATGAACCAAATGTACTTAGAGCCACACAACAATATTAAAAAATATATGTCATGTAAGGAAGAACACACTAAAATTTATGGTATAATACCATTTATGTAGGCTAACATCACATCTACCCGAAAAAGAACACTATGGATCTTTTGAGAATGCCTCTATACCCAAGGACATATATACTTTTAATAACAATTTTCCTTTTTGAAGAGAGTTACAGGGGTGCCTTTGGCTTAGGTTGTGATACAGGCGTCTGGGGATTGAGCCCTGCATCGGGCTCCCTGCTCAGTGGGGAGTCTGCTTCTTCCTCTGCCCCGTCCCTGCTCCTGCTCTCTCTCAAACGAATAAATAAAATCTTTTTAAAAAAGAGTTGCATTTATAACTTTCTTTTTTTTTAAAGATTTATTTATTTTAGAGGAGGGGGTGGGGCAGAGGGAGAGAGAATCCTGAAGCCGACTCCCTACTGAGTGGGGGGTCCAACACAGGGCTCCACCCCACGACCCTGACATCATGACCTGAGTCCAGATCAAGAGCCAGCTGTTTAACTGACAGAGCCATCCAGGAACCCCCCAAGGACAGGTATTAAGTACATTAGAGTGAGGCCCCTTCTGGGGTGAGGAGAAGGATGACTGTGTAGGGAGGTGAATGGGAAAAAAAACAAAAGAAGTCACCTACTTACTGATGATGAAATAATGTACAATAAACCAAAGAGATTTGTCCAACTTTCTGTACCAGAGACAAAAAAAAAGTTATCCCCCAAAAGCTGGTCAATAATAAGGGCATCTGGAGCTTCCCTTAATGATTGGAATAGTTGGCAGCTATATAAAATTGGACAGACATATCAAAGGAAGACCCACGAAGGTCATCACAAAATGTTTCAGGCATCTGGGAGGCATTTAATTTAAATTTAAATTAAATTTATTTTATTTTATTACATAGAGGGAGGGGGAGGGATAGAGGGAAGGAGAGAATTTTAAGCAGGCTTCGCACCCCAGCCTGAAGCCCGGCAAGGGGCTCCATCTCACGACCCTGAGATCATGACTTGAGCAGAAACCAAGAGGCGGTCGCTTAACCAACCGAGCCACCCAGGCCCCCTTGGAGGCATTTAAAAGTGACATAGGAGTTGGACGAGAGAGAAAGCAGGTAAAGGCACAGGCTCCCAGGTGCCACACTCGAGGGAGTCATGGTGTTGGAATTACAGTGGAAGTCACAGGGAAGAAGCCCAATGAGAGGAGCCAGACCCCGACGGATCCAGTCCAGGCCTGGGTGAGATGCCTCCTAATGGGCAAACCTCCTGGCTGGAATACCCCTCCTCAGAGAAGGGGCAGTGAGCAGGATTTGTCTGACCGAAGAAGGCTTTAGGGAGACCTCACCTCTGTAGGGTTCCCAAAGGCAGTCTATTGGAGAAGCACATAAGAAAGGTCAGTGTTTGGCCTGAAAGCAAGGAGATAAAAAAAATGGAGGGGGCCCTGACCCCATGTTAGTGCTACCTGCAGTAACAACTTAAGAAGCAGGTGAAATTTGTGAAAACGTATTTGTCTCAATGCAGTGTGGTATCCTGGAGCAGAGAAAGGGCATAAGTGAAAAAACTGGTAAAATTGAATGGTGTCTAAATTTAAGTTAATAGTACTATACCGATGTTAATTTTTTAGTTTTGATGATCTACCAACTTCTGGTGTATGTAAGGTATTAATATCAGGGCAGGCTGGGCGAAGGAACCCTCTATCTTTGCAAGTTTTCTGTAAATCCAAAATTATTCCAAAATAAAATGTTTCTTTAAAAAACTGAAAGACAGCTCCACTGCAAAGGCATATAAAAAGAAATGAAAATAGGGAAATGTATCAATTAGGTATGTGTTGTATATAAGATGTTTGCATACATATGTGTTTATAGATGTGCAAATTTTTAAGTTTAGAAGAATTTACCCTGAACCGTTTTTATCTGGGCACCTGGGTGGCTCAGTGGGTTAAAGCCTCTGCCCTTGGCTCAGGTCATGATCTCAGGGTCCTGGGATCGAGCCCTGCATTGGGCTCCCTGCTCAGCAGGGAGCCTGCTATCTCCTCTCTCTCTGCCTGCCTCTCTGCCTACTTGTGATCTCTCTCTCTGTATCAAATAAATAAATAAATCTTTTTTAAAAAGTGTTTTTTTTTTTTTAAAAGTGTTTTTATCTGTAGGTCGTATTATTAGCAGGATGTGGAGCTACAGGTTATCAGTTCTCTTCTTTGTACCTTTTTGAAGTATCTCAATTTCACAATAAAAATATGTAAATGTTGGGGCTCCTGGGTGGCTCAGTTGGTTAAACATCTGACTCTTGATTTCAGCTCAGGTCATGATCTCAGGGTCATGAGACTGAGCCCCGTATTGGGCTCTGAGCTTAGCTCGGGGTCTGCTTGGGATATTCTCTCCCCCTTTCCCTCTGCTCCTCCCTCCTACACCCCCTCCCTGCTCTCTTTCTGTTGCTCTCTCTCTCAAATAAATAAATAAATCTTTTAAAAATATGTAAATGTTATAATTGTGAGGAAAAAAACCCCACACCTCCCTGGATGTCTTACACAGATTCCAACCTCTCCACTGGGTCCCAGATTCATCCTCTCCCAGGACCAGGATTGATCTAATCTCCTGGAGTTGAGCAGCTTTCCTCTCCCTCTGCAAGGTCTACACTGAATGAAAATGTGTGGCCCAGCAGATGTTCAGGGAAAAGCTTGGATACTATTATTGGTGGTTAGAGGGCTCTGGGCCTGTTTGCACGTCTGCTTGTTACTGTGCCTGTATGCAGTTGTACAGTATGGATTGTGTATATACATAGACTCTCTCTATTGTATATATATATAGTCTCTCTCTATATATATAGAGAGAGACTGCCAGTATTTATTCTTCCTTTCTCTTTGATCTATAGTATTTCTTAATTACAAAGGTCGTTAATAGATATGCACAGTGTAACAAATCCAGAAAACGTAAATGTGTAAATGAAAAGGTAGACATCCCCTGTATATGGCCCCTTCTTTTTAAAAAATAGACTTTTTTAAAGAACCTTTTTAAGCTCACAGCAAAATCGAGTGGAAGGCACAAAGATTTCCCATATACTCCCTATACCCATCCCCATACAATCTCCCCACTAACATCCCCCACCAGAGTGGCATTTTTAAAATTTTTTTATCAATGAGGCTCTATTGAAACACAATTATCGCCCAAAGCCTGGAGTTTATGTTGGGGTTCACTCCTGGTGTTGTACATTCCATGGGTTTCGACAAATACATAATGACACGTATCCATCATTTCTGAATCATACAGAGTAATTTCATTGCCTTAAAAATCCTTTGTGCTCTATTTATTCATCCCTCCCTTGACATTTTTCATATCAGTAATTCGGTTATATATTTATCTATATCTATATATGGCACTCCTTTGAATGGTTACATAGTAGTCCGTTGAGTGAAGTGCCATATGAGGCATTTTCTGAACCTGTGCTAATACAGATGGAGCACCCCAGAGACACTTGCCCCTATGTCTTAGTGTAGTCTCGCTATTTCCACAGGATACATTCTTTCAGCAGGATGGCTGAATCACACAGTGTCACATTTATAATTTTGATAGAGACCACCCTCTAAAAGCATTCCTTTATTCAACACATATATTGGGTATGATTTTGTGTCAAACATCTATGAGGCCGTAGGAACTCAGCTATGAACAAACCAACACAGGTTCATCCTGTGTCACTAAACAAACATTATCACTCAACCAATAATCACATGAATCAATATTTATTATGGTGGTTGTGGTAACTTCTTTGAAGAAAAAGCACAGGGTTGTTAGAGAATGTAGACAGAGGAACCATCTCCCTGAAGCTGAGAATTCGAGGATGAATAGGAAGACTAGAGACACTGGGCCTCTGAGGAAGACTGTGGAAGAAAGGGTTTTCCAGACAAGGAAGGCCTGTGTAGAGGCCCCCAGGTGGACAGTGTGCTGACCGGGGAAGAACGCCAGGGCCGGTGTCAGGGAGGAAATCTGGAGTCGAGGCTGAAGAGCAAGGCTGGGCCAGGCCACACGTGGCTCTCTAGGCTGCCTAATTTACAGTCTCCCCACTGGAGCACGAAGGATTCCATTTCCTGCACCTTTGAGACCAGCAATATTTAGAAGTGTTTTCTCACCCCATTCTATTAATGTGTGACCATTCCTTGATTGTTGCCATTGCTTGATTTTCAGTAAAAGCCTTTCTGAGAAGTGAGGAACAGCTTCCGTTGAGATTGTCAGATTCAAAACACATGTCAACTTTACTTCACCACATTAACCCAATTCCCTAAGTCCCTGTGCACCCCAGCATGTTTCTTCTATTTTAGGACTTAAAGTATGAGAGAAATTTCCTGTTTCTGCAAAATCAATTTGTTCATCTAAAGCAAACTATGTTTGCTCCATTCTGCTCATGTTCTGGAAGCTCCTTCTGGGGGTCCTGGATCCTGTCTTGTTCTAGCCAATGAGATGCAAGGCCTGCATGGGAGGGAGAGCACCGGGCGCCTGGCCTTTCAGATTCACACTTTCTGTTCCATCCCCGATGCTGCCAGTGTCGTCAGGTACAGGCTTCCCAGTCTCGGTGTCTCCTCTGGGCTCCCTCGGCATCCTGGGATAAACCTGTCATAGTAAGATCCACCCTGATAATTAATTTTTTCTGTTGGTTCTCCATAAGTATTTTTGGAATGAATATAGTGTATCAACAGAGGGTTAGAAAATATCTAAATCATGGCAAGTCATTCAAAGGAATACTATGCAAGCATCAGAAAGAATGTGGTTGATATATATTTATTGATATAGAAAGTTGTCCATGAGCTGTTAGGTGAAAAAAAAAAAGACACATACAGTACGGTCCTCTTTTTCTTCTTACAAATTGTGCACACCTATACACATACATACATGAAAAACATCTACTTTTTTATTTATACATTTCTCTATTGTCTGAATTTGTTACAGTCACGCTTGTTACTTCTGTAATTAAAAGAACAAAGGAGGGGCGCCTGGGTGGCTCAGTCAGTTAAGCCTCGCCTTTGGCTCAGGTCATGATCCCACACAGCAGGCTTTCTGCTCATCGGGGAGCCTGCTTCTCCCTCTCCCTCAGCCTGCTGTTTCCCCTGCTTGTGCTCTCTCTCTGTCTCTTTTTGTTAAATAAATAAATAGAATCTTAAAAAAAATAAGTAAAAGAGCAAAGGAATTGGGGCACCTGGGTGGCTCAGTCCGTTAAGCCTCTGACTCTCGTTTTGGGCTCAGGTCATGAGCATTGTGGGATTGAACCCCATGTTGGGCTCTGATGGGCATGGAGCCTGCTTGGAATTCTCTCTCTCCTTCTCCCTCCAACCTCCCTAAAATTTTTTTAAAAACTAAAAATAACAAAGGATTTGGGGCACCTGGGTGGCTCAGTCAGTTAAAGCGTCCAACTCCTGACCTCAGCTCAGGTCTTGATCTCAGTCATTTCATGAGCTCAAGTTCTGCAGTGGGCTCCATACAAAAAAAAAGGAACAAAGGAATGAATGAATAAGGGACTTTTTCGATTTCTAGAGGGGTGAATGGAGAAAGAAACTCTGTCTTTAAGTTTCTACCCTTGACCCATTTATAAAGTTGGGATTTGTCCTTCTAACTTATATTTGAATCATAATGAAAAAAAAAGAAGACTTTTCTAAATGGTGTTCAAGATATAATAAATAGAAACAGGTTCTGAACAATATGACCCTAGTTTTGGGGAAAAATGTATATATATAGAAAAAGGTCTGAAAGCAAATTGCTGATAAACTTGTCCCTGAATGTGGGGTGGATTAGGGGAAAACTCTACTTTTCTTGCTTGAATATTTTATAATATGCATAGTTTATTTTTATGAATGAAGACAATAATGAAGGCTTAATTTCCTTTTTAAAAAAGTTATTTCCACATTCTCTTTTCTTTCAAGATTTATTCACTAATTCAGTAAATGTTTAGTGAGCAACTGCTCTCAGCCTGACACAGGGTTAGGAGTTTTTCCTTGTAAGAACCTCACAGTCTGATGGGGAAGACTCACAAGAAAACAATGTGATATGAGTGGGTGTATAAACCAAGTGTTATGGGGCCATCCATCTGCCAGAAGAGTCAAGGAATGCCCAGGGAAGGCTTCTCAGAGGAGGTGTTGTTTATGCTCAGTGTTGGAGAATGAAGAGAAGTTTGCCAGTTGGACTGGGTGGGTAAGAGTATTCCAGAGAAAGGAAATACCCCATATAAAAGCAGCTTTTATAAAAATGTGGAGGAGTGGAAGAAGATATTCTGCTCATGGACATTAAATAGGTCAGTGTGGTAGAAGCATAGGGGACATTCGGGAAAGACGGCCTGGAAAAATAGACCCTCAAAGAACGGGAAGAAGCCCTTGAAGAAACTTGTGTGAGATACAGTGCAGGCATTACTGCCCCATTGTTGGTAAGACTGAGTCACAGAAGGTTCAATAACTTGCCTGAGGCCACACTGGAGGATAAGTTCAAGCTACAGAATAGTTCTAGAGTTTTCACGCTTCAGGCTACAGTGCTTCCTGGGCCAGGACATCCTTGAGAACCTTCTGATGTTCTGGCTTGAACCACCCCAAGTTGTTAGCAGCAAAGAACAGGCCGAACCTCACAGGAGTCTCTGACCACACTGGCCACACGCTTGGCACACCCTTGTCCCAGAAGCCGCAGGAGAGCTTTCACAAGAGAGCTTTTCCTAGAGAATGGCATGTACACACTCAATCTTGAACTTGACGGGCACGCCTCAGAAATGATGGAGGAGGCAGATCTCCTGGCACCTAGCTGTTCTGGAAAGCCACTTTCCGTTCTTGCTGCCAGCATGTAAGTGGTACTTAGGCCACTTATTTCCACCCAAGACAGACACCCATGCATGTAGCAGGGGCTCAGATCCAGAGCTTTGTGATGCTGCCAGGCTTTGGAATCGGAAAGAGCTGATTCTCATACTCATCCAAATGGCTAAAATGAAAAGGCCACCAACGCCATGTGTGGGCAGGGATGAGGATCAACCAGACTGTGTGGCAGTATTTAGTAAGGTAAAACTTCTTATCTAAGAAAAATGTCCATGGCACTGTTATTCAAAAGGGCCGAAGACTGGAAACAACCTAAATGTTCATCAACAAGAGGATGGGCAAATAAATTGGGTGGTATATTCATAAAATCAAATACTGTTCAGCAATAAAAAGCAATAAACTGCTGATACATCTGACAATGCGGACAAATTCTAGACACACTATCCTGACCAAAAGAAGCCAGATAGAAGAGGATGATTTCATTCCTATGAAGTTCAAGAATAGGTCAAATGAATCTATGAGGATAGAACTCAGAATACTGGTTACCTTGGAGGTTAGGGGGAGTGGGTACTTGCTGGGGAAGGGCATGGGGGAACTTCTCAGAATGATATAAATGCTCTAATTTTAATCTGGGTCGTGGCCACATGGGTACATACATATAAAGTATATGTAAGTGATAGTTCAATGAAGTACTGAGAGAGAGAAGCAAGTCTTGATTCTAGTTCCTAGTTCTACCACAGTGACCCCTGGACAAATTACTTAAACATTTATGATCCTCTTGCCTCATCTATAAAATGGGGATAATAATAGTACCATCCTCATAGGGTGTTTTTAAAAAAGATTTTATTTATTTATTTGAGAGAGAGACAGAGAGAGAGAACATGAACAAGGGGAGGGGCAAAGGGAGAGGGAGAAGCCGGCTTCCCACTGAGCAGGGAGCCCAATGCAGGACTTGATCCCAGGACCCTGGGATCATGACCTGAGCCGAAGGCAGCTGCTTAACCCACTGAGCCACACAGGTGTCCCTCATAGGGTGGTTTTTAAACTAAGTTTGTATTTTTATTTTATTGTCGTAAGAACACTTACCATGATATCTGTTCTTAACAGATTTTTAAGTGTACAACACAATACCGTTAACCGTGGGCACAATGTTGTACAGATCTCTAGAACTTACTCATTTTGCATTACTGAAGCTTTAAACCTGTTGATTAGCAACTCTCCAGCCTGCTCCTGGCAACCACTATTGTTTTCTGCTTCTATGAGTTTGACTATTTTCGATGCCTCATGTAAGTACAATCATACAGTATTTGTCCCGTGATTGGCTTATTTCCCTTAGCATTATGTCCTTAAGGCTCAACCATGGTGTCATATATTTTTAGGGTTTCCTTCTTTTTAAAGGCTGAATAATATTGTTGTATGTATATAAACATTTTCTTTCCTTTTTTAAAAGGTTTATTTATTTTAGAGACAGAGAGCGAGCACACGCATGGGGGAGTTGGGGGGTAAGAGGCAGAGGGAGAGGGGAGAGAGAATCCCAAGTGGACTCCACACTGAGCACAGAGCCCCACACGGGGCTCAATCCCAGGGCCCTGAGATCATCACCACCTGAGCTGAAACCAAGAGTCAGAGGCTTAACGGACTACACCAGCCAGGTGCCCCTACATTTTCTTCATCCTTCCGTCCATCCTTCAGTGGACATTCTGGTTGTCTCTACATCTTGACAATTCTGAGTAGTGGTGCAATGGACGTAGGAGGGCTAATACTGATTTGTGATCCTGATTTCAATTCCTTTGGATAAATACCCAGAAGTGGGATTGCTGGATGACACAACAGTTCTATTTTCAATTTTTTAAAAAGTTTTTGTTTAAATTACAGTTAGTTGGAGCACCTCGGTGGCTCAGTAGGTTAAGTGTCTGCCTTTGGCTCAGGTCATGATCCCAAGGTCCTGGGATCGAGCCCCTCACTGGACTCCTTGCTCAGCAGAGAGCCTGCTTCTCCCTCTCCCTCTGCCTGTCGCTCCCCCTGCTTGTGCGCTCTCTCTCACTCTCTCTAAGTGTCAAATAAATAAAATCTTTAAAAAGAGAGAGTCTATCTCTTGGTTTGCCTCTCCCTCTTTTTCCCTTTGCTTGTTTGTTTTGTTTCTTACATTTCACATATGAGTGAAATCCTATGGTATTTGCCTTTTTCTGACTCACTTATTTTGCTTAGCATCATACTCTCTAGCTTCACTCATGTCATTTCAGATGACAAGATTTCATTCTCTTTTATGGTTAAATAATATTCCAGTGTGTGTGTGTGTGTGTGTGTGTGTGTGTACCACATTTTTTTTCTTTTTTTAAAAGACTTTATTTATTTATTTGAGAAAGAGAGGGAGGGAGAGAGAGAATGAGAACACCAGCCTGGGGGAAAGGCAGAGGGAGAAGGAGAAGCAGGCTCCCCTCTGATCAAGGGGCCTGATGTGGGGCTTGATCCCAGAACTCTGAGATCATGACCTGCGTCAAAGGCAGACGCTACCAACTGGGCCACCCAGGAACCCCTCCACATCTTCTTTATCTTGATGGACACTTGGGCTGTTTCCATAATTTGGCTATTGTAGATAATGCTGCTATAAACATCAGTGTGCTTGTATCTCCCCCTGTTATAAAACATGGTGCTTGAACTCACGACCTTGAGATCAAGACCTGAGCTGAAATCAAGAGTAGGACACTTAACCAACTGAGCCACCCAGGTGCCCCAGTGCCCTTTTTATACATTTATAATTAATATTTTTGTATTCTTTCAGTAAATACCTATAGTGCAATTGCTGGATCATAGGGTAGCTCTATTTTTAACTTTTTGAGGAACCTCCATACTGTTCTCCAGAGTGGCTACACTAGTTTGCATCCCACCAACAGTGTAAGAGGCTTCCTCTTTCTCCGCATCCTCACCTACATCTGTTATTTCCTGTGTTGTTAATTTTAGCCATTCTGACAGGTGTGAAGTGATCTCTCACCGTAGTTTTGATTTGCTTTTCCCTCGTGATAAGTGATGTTGAGCAACGTCTCACGTGTCTTTGGCAATCTCTATGTCTTCTTTGGAAAAATGTCTATTCATGTCTTCTGCCCATTTTATAGTTGGATTATTTATTTTTGGGGTGTTGAGTTTGATAAGTTCTTTATGTACTTTGGATACTAATCCTTTATCAGATATGTCATTTGCAAATATGTTCTCCCATTCAGTGGTTTGCATTTTAGTTTTTTTGAATGTTTCCTTCACTGTGCAGAAGATTTTTATTGTGATGAAGTCCCAATGGTTTATTTTTGCTTTTGTTTCCTTTGCCTCAGAAGACATGTCTAGGAGGAAGTTGCTACAGCCAGTGTCTAAGAGGTTACTGTTATTTTTATGGTTTTAGGTCTCCCACTTAGGTCCTTAATCCATTTTGAATTAATTTTGCATTTGGTGTAAGAATGTGGTCCAGCTTCGTTCTTTTTTACGTTGGCCAGTTTTCCCAACGCCATTTGTTGAAGAGACTGCCTTCTTCCCATTGGATATTCTTTCCTGCTTTGTTGAAGATTAGTTGACCATATAGTTGGGGGTTAATTCTTTTGTCAATATTTTGAAGAACCTTCACACTGCTTCTTATAGTGGCTACACCATTTTGCTTTCCCACCAACAGTGTACAAGGGTTCCAAGTTCTTTGCATCCTCACCATCACTTGTCTTTTGCATAGTACTTGTTTTAAGAATCAAATGACAGGTGCCTGGCTGGCTCAGTTGGTGGAGCATATGACTCTTGATCTTGGGGTTGTGAGTTCGAGCCCCATGTTGTGTGTCGAGAGCACTTAAAAATAAAGTCTTTAAAAAAAAACAAGAGTCAAGTGAGATACTGCACAAAAATCTCTAAGTCTGAGCCTGGGTGGCTCAGTTGTTAAGTCTCTGCTTTCAGCTTGGGTCATGATTCCAGGGTCCTGGGATGGAGCCCTGCACCGGGCTCCCTGCTCAGCGGGAAGCCTGCTTCTCCCTCTCAAACTCCCCTTGCTTGTGTTCCCTCTCTCTGTCAAATAAATAAATAAAATCTTAAAAAAAAAAAAAAAACCCTAAGTCTAAAAGCCTGAAAAATACCAAGAGTTTGGCAAAAATTATTCTCACTGTTGGTCCCTAACTCACCTCCTACTCTCCCAAGAAGAGGCCCCTGGAGCCTCACTCCCCACTGCCCCAAAAAAACCCAGTTCCACCTCTGGTTAGCAGTGCTCCCAAGCCCCACCTCACTAAATGTTGTCACTTGTAGAATCCATGAGGCTCCAGTGACTAGAAAGAAGTTTCATCACATTCTGAACAGGAAGCAGCAATGGCAGCTGATAATCTGTGACTGAATATAGCCATCCATTATCTCACTGTGGTTTCTTGTTTCTCTGACAGAGGAAACACCCACGACTTTCTTGAAGTTATTGTACACACTCAGTTCCTTGTTTAGCTGTGGTGGGATAATGTTACCCCTGGGCACTCCTGGGCTTCAGCTGTGGCCTCCCTGCCTCCCTGCGGCCCCCAGCTCAGCAGCCAACCTGTGGGGTAACTGTCCCCTCTACTAACTGTCCCCTCTACTTGGGTACCAGTGATAGGAACAAACCAGGAATGAGACCCACAGGAGGGATGGCTGTTAGAAGAGGTAACGAAGCAAAGCAAGAAACCTTAACTACAACATCCACTTTTTGTTCTTCTTCAAGAAACCAGCCAGGCAGAACTGACACGCTGGAGAGTATGTGTCACCAGTTTCTTTTCATCGTCACCAGTTTCTACATTGCACTCCATCTCCGGATGCTTCCCTCTGGTTCTGTTCTTCTCAGGGAAGCCAATCTATCCTAGTGGGTCCGGCCTCCAGCTGAGGAGACGAGCCCAGGGCCCAAGTCTCAGGTTTGAGTAGAAAAGTGCTGTTGACCCGTTTTTGCAAAACTCAGGGTCCAGAAGGCTCTTGGCCAGATTGCACAGTAAGCAGTTTGTGGTTGGCTTCGCCTCGGCCGGCCGTCTCCAGCCCAGACTGTTCTCCACAAAGCTTTTGGGATGCGATGTCACTTACGACGACATCTGGGAAATTCATTCTGAATGATTATGGATTTCATGGGTTGCCTCTCTCAGGAACACTTATATTTTAAAAGAGAACTCTCCAGACAGTAATGCTTAAATCAAAGGACTCCATCTCTAAATGACTTCCTGCGAGCTGGGTTTAGTGCAGAGGGGAAGGCCTCAGGACTCTCCCTGGCCCCCTGGTGGCCGCCGCTTCTCAGTGGGTTCTCCGGATGTGGATGACACAGCATGACTCTCGTTTTAAAACACTGTTCTTTTCCTGAAGAGGAACAGAAGGGTGGAACTCCTATAGTTTGGTCAGAACAAAATGAGGAAGCTGTAAAAGCAGGTGGCTGCCAAGCCCGAGAAGATGTGTTCAAAAGCTGCTCTCCCAGGCACAGAGCTCGTGCTCAGAGCCAGAGGGCCCCAGGAAAGCTGGAGGAGGAAAGGGTCACTCAGGGATTCTGAGACACAGTGCAAACAACACCACCTTGGCAGGGCTGAAACCGGCTCCCTGACTGCTTGGCTCTGCTACCGTCCCAGGGGAGCCCTGAGCAGCCTTTAACCTCTCCAGAGCCCCATTCTCTTCCATGAAAATACTCCAGGCAGGAAAAACACACACTGAGATGTTGACAGTGGTCCACTCTGGGTGTGGGATTACAAGTAATAAAGTTGGTTTCTTCTCAACGCCTGTACCAGGGTTTAATTAGAGAAGCAGAATTTCTAAGAATGACATAGAGTCAGAGGTTTATTATAGGGATTTGATGTTATGCTATTGTGGGAGCTGGTTGAACAGCTTGTGTGCACTTGCTGCTTATATTTTTGGTGCTGGGCCTGAAATCGGGAGGGTAGGTAGTCAGGAAGAATAAAGAGACATAAAATATGGGGGACTGAGGGCAAACCGGAAATTGCAAGACAAATGTGGCAGCCACCAGAGCAACACAGAATCTGCCTCCGTCCCTCACTGCCTCCTCAACCTCCAACTTCAGTGATGTCAGGGACCTGCGAAAGGAGCGGGGTCCTTTGGCATGAAGCTAAACACATATTTGACCCAGGAGTTGAGGAAGCTGAAGGACGAGATCTGGTGGGATCACCTGCCCTCTCATGCCAACAAGGTGAGCCAGCAGATCTGAGACAACACGTGTGAGGTACACCAGGACCTGCCTCTATACAGACCTTCCAAGCATAACCATGACTGCTTCCCGTCTGCCCTTCAGGTCTTATGTAAATTTTCTTGTGGCCGACCCTAGCCCAGAAGCAGACAAGGAAAAAAATTCTGAAAAACATAGTTTCGGTTTAGCTAGGTTGACATAGTACAAAGCCATCATAATTCCTTTCTGTATTTGCCAAACCTTCTTCAGTTAACATAATAACCGGGAAAACAAAACTTTGAAAAGTCCCTAGAATATTCAAATGGCTAATAAATAAATGAAAAAAACGCTCAATTCCCTAATCAGCCAGAAAATGCAAATTAAAACCACAATAGGATATCCCTACACATCACACCAGAATGGCAAAAATAAAAAAGACAGACAACACTATGTGTTGGTGAGGACATGGAGCAACGGGAACTCTCCTACATTGCTAGTGGGCATGTAGATCGATTACAGCCACCTTGGAAAAATATCTGACGACATCTATCGAAGTCGAACATATGCATACCTTATGGTAAGCAATTACATTTCTAGAGAAACATACGTTCACTGAAAGACACGTGCAAGAATGCTCATAGTGCCACTATTTGTAATAGCTAAAAGCCAGAAACAATTCAAATGTCCACCACCAACAGACCAGATAAATAAATCATGATTAATTCATATAACAGAGTATTATACAGCATGGGGAAAAATAGTTTATAACTACGTACAATAGTTAGGGTGAAAAGGACAAATACTTGTAATTCCTTTTATGTCAAGTTCCAAAATAGAAAAAAATTCATCTATGCTTTTAATTTATGAACAGTTATTACCCTTGAGAGACTAGTGACTGGAAGGGGTCAAGGGAGGGTTTCTGATAGGCTAGTGACATTCTGTTTCTTCATTTAGGTTTTGGTTATATGAAGGTATTTGCTGTTTGAAAATTTATAGAGTTAGGGTGCCTGGGTTGCTCAGTGGGTTAAGCCTCTTCCTTCAGTTCAGGTCATGATCTCAGCGTCCTGGGATCGAGGCCCGCATCGGGCTCCCTGCTCAGCAGGGAGCCTGCTTCCCCCTCTCTCTCTGCCTGCTGCTCTGCCTACTTGTGATCTCTCTCTCTGTGTCAAATAAATAAATAAAATCTTAAAAAAAAAGAAAATTTATAGAGCTATATATTTATGATTTATGTACTTTTCTGAATATGTTATACTTCCACAAAAACTTAGCCAAAAGAAAACAAAAAAAAAAAACTTAGTAATCCTGGTTTGGAAACTAGTGATAACTACTTTTTTTTTTTTAAGATTTTATTTATTTATTTGACAGAGAGAGAGAGAGATCACAAGTAGGCAGAGAGAGAGGAGGAAGCAGGCCCCCTGCTGACCAGGGAGCCTGATGTGGGGCTCGATCCCAGGACCCTGAGATCATGACCTGAGCCAAAGGCAGAGGCTTTAACCCACTGAGCCACCCAGGCGCCCGATAACTACTCTTATTATATCACAAATTGTGGGGTTTCAAATGCAATAATGTGGATTATAGTCCTTGGGAAAAACACCCTGAGGAATACATAGACAGAGGAATAAGGAGAGAGAATATTTCACCTGGGTTGGTATCTTCTTTTTAATCATAGTAAAATATATGTAACATAAAATTTACTGCTTAATGGTCTTGGTTTTATTTTTAAGAGACTATGTGTGGTCGTATGTGTTGTAGGGAAGGTGCCGGCTAGTGAGAAGGGACAGGAAAGACAGGTTTCCTGTGTCGCCGATCAGCTTCTGTCATGCCTGCCTTCGTTTGCGCTGTTTGCTCCGAGAAGGTCTCGTGACCAAGCAGGGTAATTCGCCGCTGCTTGGAGTCAGTCCCTTCACTGGCTGGGGGGTGACTCTCCAGCCCCCTGAAGACAGGCAAGATCTGATGACAGGAGATCCTAGGAGCTCTAGAAGTGTCGCTGAATCTAGATCCCACTCTGTTCCCACTGCCACAACACACACGTTTAACCTTGCCTGTGACTGTCTCTACCCCTGGAGACTGTCTCTTCTTTCATCAGCAGCCATGAGAAAGACCAAGTTTACAAATTCAGTACAGGGTTTGTTTGTTGGTTTGTTGGTTTGTTTGTTTGAGGGACACAGGGGAGAGGGGCAGGAGGAGACAGAGAATCTTAAGCAGGCTCCACGCCCAGTACAGACGCCAGTATGGGGCTTGATCTCAAAACCCTGAGATCATGACTTGAGCCGAAATCAAGAGTTGGACACTTCATCAACTGAGCCACCCAGGCTCCTTCAGCGAGGGTATTAAAGGGCAGTCTCAGGACAACAGTCTCTGAAGAGTTTTGCTCTTCAGAGCATTGACATGTCTGCATTTCTAGGCTCACTCGGGCAGTTGGTTCTTTATTAGGCTCCAACACCAACACCAGTACCATCTGGAGAGGGAAGGAACTCATAGATCTTAAATACCTATAATGGAACAGAGGCCAAGAATCACAGAAAAACCTGTCCCGGATAATACCACTGGAGAGAAACAATTGAGTACCTACTATGTGCTTGGCATGATGCTCCCAACAAGACACCCATGCCTCTTGGAGACCAGCAGAGGGCTCAGGACTCAGCCAAGGGCACGTTCCCCGAACTAGAGCTTTTTAAGGGGAAGAGAAATCTGGATAAATTACAGTGGGTGACTCATTCTCCCTCTTCCTGGAAACCCAGTCAACCTCAAATTTTATTCTCCTAAAATCAGGTTGAAATAACCACCACAAGCATTTATATAAAGAGAGGTCTGGAGAGATGATACAGTGGTTATCTTTGAGTGGTGGATTAGGGTTGGTATTACCCCCTTTCTCGTACTTTTTAAGGCAGGCTGTGTAATAAACACATGGCCTTTGGAAAGCAAGCACTTGGGTTCAAATCTCAGCTTTGCTGTGTACGGGCTGTGTGACTTTGGGCAACTGGCTTCACCTGTATGAACTTTCATCTTATTATCTGTAAATGAGGCTGATAATAAACCTACCTGAGTAAAATAATGCCCAGTAAGTGCTTTCATACGGTGTCTTATGCAAAGAGAACACTCCATAAATGGGAGCGGTTATTGTTGTATTTCTCTATTGTTTGATATTTTTCAACAAACACATTTTTAAAATAAAAATAATAAGGATTTTTTAATTTAAAACAACAACAACAACAAAACAAGGACCACCCTGAAAGGGAAGAGAGATTGTAAGAGGGCATGTGGAGCCTTAGGGTGTGCAGGGCCAAAGGAGGGAGGGGCTCAGCCATGGAGCTGGGGTTAGGGGTTGAACTCAACCGGGAGCCTTTCTTTTTTGGCCTCCAGCTGAGGAACCATCTCTTCCTGCTCTGGGTCACTGCCCCCTGCACCCTAAGCTCAGACAGAAGGTCAATTGCCCCAGTTAGCGCTACTCTGGCAACATCTCTGATTCTAGAGAATCCTGGTGCATACCAGCTACCAGAGGGTTTCTGCCCATGATCTGGGTGCAGGGTGACCTGACCCGCTCAGCACAAAGCTCCTATCCTTTCGTCTCCTGTTCCGACATGCTGTGTCTGTGAGGACGGCTTTAAAATCCTGTAAAGCTTGGCCCCTTGAAATCACACCTCTTTACTCCCTGGTGCTGGCGGTTCATTTCACATTTAAGAAGACATTCGCAGCTATGTTATCATCAGATATGAGGGTTGCTGGAGGGGAGGAGAGTGGGGGGATGGAGTGGCTAGGCGATGGACGTTGGAGAGGGTATGGGTTAGGGTGAGCGCTGTGAATTGTGCAAGACTGAGGAATCACAGACCTGTACTCCTGAAACAAACAGTACATTTTATGCTAATAATAATAATAATAATAAAAAGATAGCTCTAGAAAAGGGATCTAGTCCTTAGAGGGGCGCATCCTCCCTCCCTTCTTCGGGGGGCGGGTTTCTTTTTCCTTTGCTTGCTCTGGCTCTCCACGCCTGGCCTGGCACTCAGCACACACCGTGGGTTTTGCTTTTTGTCACACTGAGCATGCCTCCTGCAGCCATGGCTGGGGCACACATTCTCCCATATTTGGGAGTAAGCTGGAGACTTGGCGGCATGTGGGTTTCTGTTTAAAATTCCAAAGCCAGCGGGGCGTATATTATCCATTTCCTCAAATCCAGCATGCTGTAAAGCATGAGTCAGAGTCGGATAAGCTTCTTCCCAGGGGAAGTTGTGTCAGTTGGTTAGTGAATGTAATTAAACAAGGATAATGTTCACTGGCATTAGCTGCAGATTAATGCAGAGGAAAACAAAATCTCCATCTTGAGTTTACAATCTTCCTGCCAAGAAAGGACAACTTCTCCGAGTGTCACTGGTCAGAGAAGACAATCCAACCTTAATGCAATTTGAGGGGCATAGGAAGACCCTACATCAATAGTCTCCTTCCACAAAATGCAAATATTAGGAACTTTGGAGAATGTATATTCTGATTATTTTTAAGGTGTTTTGTGAGGAGGGCTACATGTTTGCCAATCTCAACAAGGGTTATTTTATCTGATTTAATCCATCATCACTCAGAGCCAGGTGGTTGAAAGCAGACTCTGAGAGAATGGAACATGGGACAGATAAAATATGATAAGCACTGGGAATGATATTCAGCTTATTGTGCTTTGCACACCAATGGGTCTTTTGGGAGGAGGGAAGTTGGGAAATGAGGGGTGTGTCTAGGGGACACTGGAAAGCCATGGTTTCCATTGCACACTTTAGCCTAGACAAGCCCTTTTCCAAATCATGGAAATCACAAAAGAGAGAGTCAATTCAGAAAGGCTGTGGAGGTCCGACCCCTCTTCAAAGAAGACAGACTGAGGTCCCCCCAGAGAGGTTAAGTAATTGCCCAAGTTCACCTAGCAATTTAGTGGCAGAGTTGAGACTTAAGTCTCCTCTCTTCATCTCTCTACCAAACTGCTCCAGGAACCATAGGCGCTAACACTCAGGCTGATCTCACTGGCCAGTCCTGCAACTATCCACTTGGTCCTGACTTTTCAAATATAACCTCTGCCCAGGGGAGGAGAAGCAATGCTAAACCTTACCTGAGAAACTACAGTGTCTTGCCACTAAGGTCCTTCCTGGGTTGAACAGCATAAATAATTCCAAAATGTATTTTTTCTTTGTTCCAGTAAGAAGTATGCTAAATTTCATATAACTGAGAAACAGAGCTTACTGCTAACTAGAACAGCTTCTGGGGTTAAAGAAAGAGGGATTCGTCAATGTTTTTTTAGCTATCTGAAGAAGCATCCCCCCCCCCTTCTACTTGACCACCTTCTACTTGACCAAAGCCAGTGATCAAGTATATTTCTAAATATATTTGATCATGGGGCACCTGGGTGGCCCAGTTGGTTAAGCAGCCAACTCTTGATTTCAGCTCAGTTCATGATCTCAGGGTCCTGGGATTGAGCCCTGCACTGGGCTCTGCGCTGGGCGGGGGAGTCTGTTTCAAGATTCTCTTGCCCTCTGACCCTCCCCCTGCTTGCTTGCTTGCTTGCTTGCTTGCCTGCTTGCTTGCAAGTATTTGCCTTCTCTCTCTCTCTCTCTTTCAAACAAATAAATAACTCTTAAAAAAAGAAAGAAAGAAATATACTTGATCTTTTTATCATTTCTTTGTGTTTTAGTGTTTTCAAGTGCCTCTTCTGATGTGGGTCAAAGCATTTTGTTTTTCTTAAATGTGAGACTGTATTCTTTCTGCCCAGATAGCATGGAAAAGACTTTTCCAAATAAGGAAGTTTTGCTGGAGTGTGTGTGGCTCAGACAGCAGCAGTCGCTGCCATCCTGACTTAGTCAAATACAGTAGCTCCACTCTCCACTAAAGCCAGGAAGCATTTAGGGACCCATTAGCATTTTTGCATAGCTGGACCACTGGGGTCAGGGGAGCTGCCGGCAGGTGGTTGTGGCGACCAGGGACACAACATGGAAAAAGAAATTTGTAGAGAAGGCAAAGATGGGTTTCAACACATCCCTGCTCTCCACATTCCCTCCTTCCCAGCCCCAGCATCCTCCAAGTGTTTATTCTCTATTCAGGACAGAAAGTGGATGCTCTGATTTTTTGGAATCAGAAAAATAGGAGTTAAAATCCTGGCTCTCCACATATAATGTGACCTTCAGTAAATTACTTAACTTTTTTAGACTTTGCCTTTTCTTTTTTTTTTTTCTTGATTATTTATTTAGAGACAGCAAGAGTGAGGAGGGGCAGAGGTAAAGGGAGAGAGAGAATCCCAAGCAGACTGCACACTGAGCACGGAGCCCCACATGGGGCTTGATCTCACAACCCTGAGATCATGACCTGAGCCCATAATCAAGAGTCGGTTGCTTAACTGACTGAGTCATCCAGGTACCCTTAGCCTCTTCCCTTTATTTTAAAGTAAAAATGAGGGGCGCTGGGTGGCTCAGTAGGTTAAGCATCTGCCTTAGGCTCAGGTCATGATCCCAGGGTCTGGGATTCAGCCCCATGTGGGGTTCCCTGCTCAGTGGGGAGTCTGCTTTTCCCTTTCCCTCTGCCCTTTCCCCTCTTTGTACACTCATTCTCTCTCTTCCTAATAAATAAATAAAATCTTAAAAAAATAAAGTAAAGATGATACTGCTTCTCTCGTGGCATTGTTATGAGCAGTAAATAACCTAATATGTAATGTATGTAGTATGTCCCGATTCCCCTTCTTAGGATCTAAAATTACTTGTTTTCCATCCTTTTTAAAGTACCTCCTCTGCTACCAGAACACCTTAATCTGTATTTAACCAACGATTAAGAGGAAAGTGTGATTATTAAAATAATTTATGCTAAGGGGTGAGTGACTACAATAAAAATTTATTAGCCCATATGAATTTGTGACTTCTGTAACCAAGGATGTTGTTGTAAGTGAAATGAAGAATTTCCTTGCAGTAATGAAGACATATTTTCTTTTGTAATGTTCCTTAATTTATACAACTATGCCTTGCTCCACCTGCCTCTAAAGCCTACTCAGCCTTTTAGGGTAAGAAGAGGCAAGTGCTCCATAAGAGGCTATACAATTATGGAAACTTGATAAACAGGATCATTTTTTCCCCCTTCTAGATAGAAGAATCCTCATCATCATATTTTCAAAAATATTGAAAAACTCATACTCTTTTAGACTGCTAAGTTCAGATCATAATATAGTGAGAATCTCGACAAAAATTTCTTACCTGAACAGTAAGGGTCTGTTCCCAAGGCCATACCCAAATGAGACAATTAACCCAAGACCAGTAGATCTTAAGATAGCCTTGATGTAAAATGGCGCAGCCACTTTGGAAAATGATCTGGCAGTTTCTCAAAAGGTTAAACATATGGCCTAGTAATTCTACTCTTAGGTATACACCCAAGAGAAATGAAAACATGTATTTACAGAAAAACTTGCATATGAATGTTCATAGTAGCCTTACTCGCAATAGCTAAGAAGTAGGAACAACCCAAATGTCCATTAACTAATGAATGGATAAACAAAACGTGGGCGCATCCATACAATCATACAATGGAATATTATTCAGCCATAAAAAGAAACAAAGTACTGATGCGCACTGCAATATGGATAAACTTTGAAAATATTATGATAAGTGAAGAAAAGTCTGACACAAAAGGCCACGTATTATATGGTGCAGTTTATATGAAATCTCTGGAATAGGCAAATTCATAGAGACAGAAAAAAGATTCATAGTTGCCTAGGGCTGGGCTAAAAGGGAAGTGTTTGTTTCTTCGTTTTGTTTCTAAGATTCTTTAAATAGTTTAATAAATTTATTGATTTATTTATTTGACAGAGAGCGAGATTGAGTGTGCGTGTTGGGGAAAGGGGGAGAGGGAGAGGGAGAGAGGCTCTGTGCCCAGGGAGAGCCCGATGCAGGGCTCCATCTCCCCACCCTGAGATCATGACCTGAGCCGAAATCAGAAGTCAGGGTTTAACTGACTGAGACACGTAGGTGCCCATTTTAACAATTTTAGACGCTAGAAAATTCTGTATCTTCTCAATTTCAATCTTTTGAGTTATAAAATATAAATTTCCCAAATAAAAAAATATTAAAAATCCTTAAAAATAGTTTTTCTACAATTTGAGATAGGATAAAACACAATTATAGAATTTTAAAATTAGAGCACTATCCACAGTTTGAGCTTTCCTTCTAATCTGTCTCTTTTGCTTTGGTAGGAGAAGTCTAAATACATTTTTGGTAAGCTTTGTTGTCATTCTGTGAAAAGGGGAGTGTTGTTAATGGGTATGGGGTTCCTATTTAGGGTGACAAAAATGTTGTAAAATTAATTGTGGTAAAGATTGCGCAACTCTGTGAATATATTAAAAAATTGATGAATTGTACACTTTAAATGGGTAAATTGCATGGTATATAAGCTGTATCTCAACAAAGCGGTTATACACACACAGAAAGATAGCCTCGAGAAAAGTACTTGTTATCTTGTAGGTACTTACAGGTTGGTTGGTTAAAGGCTATCGGACTCCCGAGTTCTGGAAAATGGCCTTGGTATCCATTTGGAGATCCTGGTGAGTGGCCACTAGTTGCGTCCAAGTATCAGTGGGAGGAGCTGGGTTGAGAACCTCACAAGCTCCTCATTTTGCATCCTGGCTCTCTTGGCTAGAAACAGGAATAAATCAATAAGAACAGGCCAGAAAATGGCTTCTAGAACGCGTCTAAACAGTCATCTCTAGTATTGCTGCTTCTTTCCCTCAAAAGTCAAATTTCTCTTTAGACCCTATAAATGGAACAAGACTTATTAAAGGGATATCATTATTTAGGATTGGAGTCACAAGAGAAATCATATAATTACTAATTCCACAGGCAATGAATTAGAATGGAATGCTCAAATCAGCCAAGGGGAGATGAGACAGGATCTTGGGAAAGATGCTAGATTAACAGAGATGTTTGCACTAAAACAAAAAGCCTTAGGGGGTCAACATGAAATTTAGTTGGAATTGCTTTACTTCAAAGATCTAAGTGACCAATGGAATATTAAAAGGAACTCTTTACAGATTAGGAAATTTCATACTGCTAGTTGTTTCAGGATCAATTTTGGTAAAAACGGTATCGTGACTTCACGATTTTTTTGTGCCCAGGAAATTTTCCCTCCTTGATTTATAAAATCGAAACAAATAAAGTACAATTCAGACCTTGTCAGCAGCCTCCATTCTCTCTGAAACACCGAGAGAGTAGGGTCAAATTTCCCAGCTCAAAACATGATTTGACAACGTAAGAATGCATTTAAATTAGTAAACACTCAAAGTTAAGGTTGATGTCACACATTTAAAAATTGTTTTGGAATTTCTAAAGCAACACATGCTCATTATAAAAATATAAGAACGGAGGGGTGCCTGGGTGGCACAGTTAGTTAAGCAACTGTCTTAGTTTCGGCTCAGGCCCTGATCTCAGGGTCATAAGATCAAGCCCCATCTCAGCTCCATGCTCAGGGCGGAGTCTGCTTAAGAGTCTCTCTCCCTCTCCTTCTGCCCCTCCTCCTGCTCTCTCTAAAATAAATAAATAAATCTTTTTTAAAAATGTAAGAATTCAGTGGTATATGAATCATTACTAATAATTACTAACAATCAATACATGCTTACGAAGTGCCCAGCACTCGGTTTAGAGGCGTCTGATTTAATCCTCACAATCACCTGATAAAGTAAGTATGATATTTTCCTCCACGTTGCAGATGAGGAAAGTGAAGCTCAGAGAGGTTAAGTAACTTGCTTAAGGTCACACATCTTGTGAATGGTAGAACAGTATTTGATTTTGTTTGTTTTTTTTTTTTTACTTCAGCACTTTATTTTTGTCTTTATTATTTTACTGCAGCACTATTTATTTCCCACATTATTTTATTTTGCTCACTTACAATGAGACATTGCTGGGGCCCAGTGTTCTCACAGGACAGTAGAAAAGCAAAATTTGGGGGGTGGGAGGGTAGGGATAGGGTGGATGGGTTATGGACATTGGGGAGGGTTTGTGCTTTGGTGAATGCTGTGAAAGATGTAAGCCTGATGATTCACAGACCTGTACCCCTTGGGCAAATAATAAAAATAAAATTAAAAAAAATAAAATTAAATTAAATTAAAAAAAAAAAAAAAAGAAAAGCAAAATTTGTTGACATCTCTTAGAGAACTGAGTACCGTGTATAAAAACCTTACATAGGGCGCCTGGGTGGCTCAGTGGGTTAACGCCCCTGCCTTCGGCTCAGGTTATGATCTCAGGGTCCTGGGATCGAGGCCCGCATTGGGCTCTCTGCTCCGCAGGGAGCCTGCTTCCTCCTCTCTCTCTGCCTGCCTCTCTGCCTACTTGTAATCTCTCTCTCTGTATCAAATAAATAAATAAAATATTTAAAAAAAAAAAAACCTTACATAAATTAAAAGGATGAATGAACTTACAGTTGGAAATACAAACCATTTTCCAACTCAAGGCAACTAACAACCCACCGTGCTTTGGCAGGAAAACATCTAGGAAGAAAGGAAAGTTGGTTTACCTAAGGCTCGCACCTTCCCAACCCTGTCAGACCGGCAAGACAGAAATGACAACTGGTTCAGGACTCTTGCCAGCCTCTAGAGAAATTCTGGAAAAGGCAGCTCTTGCACGTTAATACCCTGCACAGGTCAAGAACCTCATGGTTTCAGGGTGCCTGGCTGGTTCAGTTGGTTGAGCGGCTGCCTTCAGCTTGGGTCATTAATCCAGCGTCCTGGGATCAAGCCCCATGTCTGGCTCCCTGCTCAGCAGAGAGCCTGCTTCTCCCTCACCCTCTGCCTGACACTCTGCCTACTTGTGCTGTCTCTCTACCTCTCTGTCCAATAAATAAAAACCTTTAAAAAAAAAAAAAAGAACTTCATGGTCTCGCAGATTCTTAGGTCAATGGATTTCTCTTTCATAAACATGTTCTCAACCTCAGGACGAAGTGACTGAGCCACATGTGCTAAGGGTTTAAATCAAAGATATGTACAGGGTATTAAACATATACCAAGGGAATAGTTAACTTGGATACAAGGTCAAGATCAGCAACAAGGTCTACAATCCAGTGCTCATTTCAGTTACAAGCTTTAAGGACAAATTTCTTCTCAAAGGCTTATTCCAGTGTCCTGAGACTAGCATGAGGTATACACATTTGCCGGGGCAAATTTATACTCTGGAGTTCATTCATGCAGCAAATGCTAAGCATCTGCCTGCAACCAATTTTAGAAGAATTTGTGGTGGATGATGGAGGGGCCCAACTCATCACTCCTACCTGTGGATCCACATCTGCAGGAGGGTGGACAGTGAGACTAGCACTGTACCTCCAATCCACACGGAGTACTTGCGTTCAGGAGGAGAGATGATCTTGACCTTCATCATGTTGGGTGTCAGAGCTACGATCTCTTTCTGCATCCTGTCTGCAATGCTAGGGTACATGGGGGTCCCCTAGTTGCCACAGGTGATCACTTACCTATCTGACAGCTCATAGCTCTTCTCTAGGGAGGAGGAGGATGAGATGATGGTCATCTCCTGCTCAAAATCCAAAGCGACGTAGCAGAGCTTCTCCTTGATGTTATGCATGATTTCCCACTCGGTGGTGGTGGTGAAGCTGTAGCCACCCTCTGTGAGGATATTCAGGGGGTAGTCCGTCAGGTCCTGTCCAGCCAAGTCCAGACACAGGATGGCATGGGGCAACATGTGCTCCTTGTAGATGGGCACAGTTACCCCATCCTCAGAGTCCATGACAACACCAGTGGTGTGGCAAGAAGCATACAGGGACAGCACAGCCTGGATGGCCACATAAAGGGCTGGAGTCTTGAAGGTCTTCATGATCTGAGTCATCTCATGGTTGGCCTCAGGGTTTAGGAGGCCTTGGTCAGCAGCATGGGGTGTTCCTCGGGGACCATGCACAGCTTGTTGCAGAGGGTGTGGTGCCAGATCTTGTCCATGTTGTCCCCATTAGTGAAGATACTGTGTTCGATGGGGCTCTTGAGAGTCAGGATGCCCTACTTGCTCTGGGCCTCGTCAGCCATGTAGGAGTCCTTCTGGCCCATGTCCACCATAATGTCCTGATGTGGACAGGAACGCAGCTGGTGGAGGGGGGCAGGGAGGGTGTTATCCCCAACAAAGTCAGCCTTGCATCTGCCAGAGCCATTGTCAATGAGTGTTGGGGCCTCCTTTTCCGCTGAGGTCGGTGAAGGTGGCGGGAGAAACGTGGAGTGTGGGCTGGCTGCAGTGAGTGAGCTAGAGTCAGGATTTTAAAGCATGCAGTTGCATTCCGTGTCCAAGCTCTTAAACTCCTTTATCCTTTCAGTAAAGGACCCATCAACTTCTCTAATCATCTTCCCCAAAATGAACTATTATTTACTGTTCAATGTGGATTAGAAAGATAAAGTTTAATAACTGGAAAATAACCATTAGTTTTCTCATGAAAATATCAATGAATCAGATATATTATAAAATTTATAAAATTAATTAAATGTATACCTGTAATGAAATATAATTAATTACACAGACTTAATTAAATATGTAGAATTAATACATTATAAAATATATTTAAATACTCATCAACCCAGATGTCAGCCCAAGAGAAATGAAAACTCATATCTACATAAAAACATGTATGTGAATGCTCATAGCAGCATTATTCATAATAACCAAAGAAGTAGGAACAGTTCAAATGTCCATAAACTGTTGACTGATAAGCAAAATGTGATATACCCACACAATGTAATATTATCAGCAATAAAAAGGAATGAAGTACTGATACATGTTAACCTATGGATGAACCTTGAAAACATGCTAATTGAAAGAAGCCAATCATAAAAGACCACATACTGTATAATTCTGCTTATATGAATTCCCCAGAACAGGTAAATCAATAGAGACAGAATATGAATTAGTGGCCCCTAGTCCTGGGGTTAGGGGTGTGTAATAGGAAGTGACTGAGAAAAGATAGGTTTCTTTTGGGGATGATGAAAATATTCTAAAATTGATTGTGTGGTGATGGTTTCACAACTCTGTAAACATATTAAAAACCATTGAACTGTATACTTTAAATGTATTAAATTTTATAGCATTTAAGGTAAATCTTAATAAAGTTACTGAAACTTCATGACAGTGAAAGTACATTATAATCAAAATCCATTTGGTTATTTCAATCTGTTCTTAAAATCTAAAGAACTAATAAAAATATAATCAGGAACACCTTCATAAATCAAGGTAGTTAGCTTGCTGCTCAGATATGAAAAGGTTTTAATGAGAAGAGAAAGCAGATGTTTCAAAAGCACAAGAAACAACCACAAAGTTACATAAATGGTCAGAGGGAGAAGCAGGCTCCACACCAAGCAGGGAGCCCAATGCAGGACTCGATCCCAGGACCCTGGGATCATGACCCAAGCCAAAGGCAGATGCTTAACCAACTGAGTCACCCAGGTGTCCCTAATATGATTTTAAAATATAACAGATTTCTTACAAAGGAGACAGGTAAACAAGCTGTGATGGCATGGTAGCTAAGCTCCAAAATCGCCCCTGATGGACTCCGTGTTATGCATGCTTTTGTGTGGTTCCCTCTCACACAGAATCTGGATTGACTTCACTCTTTTTTTTTTAATTAGTAATATTTTAAATTAGATTTAAAGTGTCATCCAAAATTTTGAAGCTTGATGATGGGTGCATGAACACTCATACATTTTTTGTATCTTTGAACATTTCTCTACTTTTCTGTTTTGCTGTTTTGTTTTAACCAGTAGAATACAGTGAAAGTGACATTAGATCAGTTCTAGACTTAAGTCTTACAAATACTTGGAGTATTGCCAAATATTTGGCAATTTTTGTTTTTGCACATTTTTTGTGCAAAAGGGAGAAGGAAAGGGAATCTTAAACAGGCTCCAGCCCAGCAGGGGGGCGGGGGACCCGGTGGGGCTCCATCTCACGACGTTAGGATCAAGACCTGAGCCAAGATCGAGAGTCTGATGCTTAACCAACTGAGCCACCCAGGGACCCCACTTTTGCATTTTGGAGAGTCCTAAAGTGCCATGTAAAAAGTCTGGCTACCCTGCTGGAGAGATTGTAGAGACCACTTTTAGGCAACCAACTTAAACAATGGAAACCTGAGTGGAGTAGAAGGGCCCACAGTGATGCCCTAGCTGAGTATAAATAGGCCCATTAGGTGACCCACCTCAGAATATCCATAAGCCCTAGCTGACCAGCTGGTTACTTACACCTGAACACAGGTACCAAAAAAGGAAAATTCCATAGTTCCCACATCTCCTCAACTTCCCTCTTAACTGCAGCCCCCCACCACTGCCTCCTAGCAGACAGTGTGCTACGAGTCTGTCCTGCCTGCTTCTCCCTTGCAGTGTATTCAATAAACTTCTATCTCGTTCGTTCTGTCTTGGGTGAATTCTGTCACCACTCGCACTGCTGGCCTCCACCCAGTTGGGTGGCCCCACAGAGATCACGTGGAGAAGTGATCTGGACGCCTCCACCCAGTTGGGTGGCCCCACAGTGATCACGTGGAGAAGTGATCTGGACGCCTCCACCCAGTTGGGTGGCCCCACAGAGATCACGTGGAGAAGTGATCTGGAGAGTCCAGTAGAAAGGGAGAGGTCCAGAGACTACATGGAGAAAGAGACCCCGCCATCCCAGCAGCCTATTTCTGCCCCCCTCCTCCTAATCAACCTCGGCAAAGTTCCAGACATGAGTGTATGCCATCTTGGATGTTCTGGTCTAGTAAAGACCCCAATGACTGCTGCTTCATCTGACATCACATGGAGCAGAACTCCCAACGGAAGCAGATCAATTCATGGAATCATGACAGACAAGACAATGAAGCCACTGAATTTTGGAGTGTTTTAATTACGTAGCCATAAGTAATTGAAATGAATATTTTTGGTTTGTATTCTTCCAATCTTTTAATCCCACAGGTGTTTGTGGCTTTGCTGTTCTTAAAGCTCTTTGGGGGAAGAAACTGCCATAGTTCTTCGGAAATAATTTAAATTCACAAAAAAGTGATGAAATAGTACACAGACCTTCCATATACCCTCCATCTTGATCCTCCACTTATTATTATTTCTTAATCATTTGAGAATAAGTTGTAGACATGATGCCCCATTACCCTTTAATATTCCAGTTTGTATTTCTAGGGCTTCTTGGATTTTTTTCTTTGGATTTCAATCCAAGTCAGGAAATTAACTTGATCCAAAAATAACACTCTGATCTATACACCCCATACAAATCTAACCCATGGTCTCAGTAATGTCCCTTATAAGTCGAGGATTTGAGTCAGAAGCTCATGCTGCATTTAGTTGTCCTGTCTCTTTTTTTTTTTTTAAAGATTTTATTTATTTATTTGACACAGAGAGAGAGATCAGATCACAAGTAGGCAGAGAGGCAGGCAGAGAGAGAGAGGAGGAAGCAGGCTCCCCACTGAGCAGGGAGCCCGATGCGGGCCTCGATCCCAGGACCCTGAGATCATGACCTGAGCCAAAAGCAGAGGCTTTAACCCACTGAGCCACCCAGGCACCCTGTCCTGTCTCTTTAGTCTTCTTCAGTCTGGAAGTTTTTCAGTTTCTTTTTTTTTTTTTTTTTAAATTTCACAGAGGGAGAGAGATCACAAGGAGGCAGAGAGGCAGGCAGAGAGAGAGGGGGAAGCAGGCTCCCCGCCGAGCAGGGAGCCCCATGTGGGCCTCGATCCCAGGACCCTGAGATCATGACCTGAGCCGAAGGCAGAGGCTTTAACTCACTGAGCCACCCAGGTGCCCAGTTTTTCAGTTTCTTAGTTATCTTTCATGATTTTGACAGTTTTGGAGAGCCCAAGTGAATTACTTTTGAGAATGTTTCTCAATTATGAAAACTTGTCTGCTGTTTCTTTATAATGTATGCATTTTGTCAGGAATCTCACAGAAGTAATGCGGTGCAAGTCTCCAGGAATCATATGAGGAGGCACATGATGTCAATTTGTTCTATTAATGGTGATGTCAACTGTTATTACGTAGTTAAGATGGTGTCTGCCAGGTTCTCTATTGTAACGTAATTAATAATTATTTTATAGCAAGACTCTTTGAGATCATTTGAATATCTTGTTTCTTATCAAATTTTCACCAGTTTAATCACTGATTAATGATTCTAACCTGAATAAATTATTCTGATGATTATGAAATAAGGATTTTGTAAACTTATCATTCCTTCTAGATTTATTCGGTAGGTTAGAACTTTCCTTTCTCTCCTATGAATTAATGTCAGTATGGACTCAGGATTTCTCTATCTCTCTTTCTCTCTCTCTTTTTTCCCAGGATTTCTTTTATTCACAGAGTTACAATCTGTTTTTATCATTATTTATTTTGATACTCACCTTGTCCCAGACTTGACCAGAGGGAGCCCCTTCAAGCTGGTTGCTCTGTCTTATGAGCATGACCCTATCATTTTTCAAGCAATTTTTTTTTTTACTTCCTAGTGTCATAAAATGTTCTAAATACATACATCTTCTATTTCCCCTGGAGTCGGTTATTTTGGTAAGGAGAACTGGTTCCTTTTAGTAGATAATGTTATCTAGAAACCAAGATCTCCATAAACGCCTTGTTATCAGAATGCTATTGCTTCTAGACCCTCTTAGTGAAGAGAGTTAGAACACACACACATATACACACACAGTTAGTATTATTTTTATAGCATTTTTTTTTGGTGGCAGCGGTGGGATCCGATTTTTATACCATTTTTAAAGATTTTATTTGAGAGAGGGAGAGAGAGAGTGTATGCACATGCCTGAGCGGGGGGAGGGGCAGCAGGAGAAGCAGACTCTCTGCTGAGCTGGGAGCCAGACATGGGGCTCAATCCCAGGACTCTGGGATCATGACCTGAGCCAAAGGCAGATGCCCCAAGATGCCCTACACACAATTATATTTATCTGCCTATCTATTTAATCAGGCCACAATACTGCTATCTCCAATTCCTGCGCAACACTGCAGGATATATTCTGGACGTCCTAGCTTCCATAGTTGTAACATTTTTCTCTGATAGTGAAAAATATGTAATTATTTATTTGCTTAACCTTGGACATGCCAACCTTCACCCCTCACTGTATACCAGTGGAAAGCCCAGCTGCAAAGAAGGGAAAGAGGAAAAGAAAAGGCTTTTTGTTTTGTTTTGTTTTCCATATATGTCAGAAATTTGAGCAACATACAGCAAACACATGTGTATATTCCACTTTTTGACCAAGCAATTCATAGTTCAATTTTCTTAAATAGCAAAAAGGATAGGGGGACCTGAGAGGCTCAGTTGGTTAAGTGTCTTACTCTTGATTTTGTCTCAGGTCATGATCCCAGGTCCTAAGACTGAACCCTGTGTGTGGCTCACTCTTTTCCTCTGCTCCACCCTCCCTCCCCCACCTCACGAGCTCTCTCTCAAGAAAAAAACAAAAAAACCAAAAAAGACAAGCAAGTTTGTTTAAAGATCCATATATTATCATTAACAAAGATTTCAGCAAACTAGATTTTCAGTGGCATCTCAAAACGTAACGACAAGAACGAGTTTGTGAACAAGAAGGAACTCAGTATAATTTCTGTCTCTAAGACTCAGTGAAGCAACCTTGAGTAAATTTCCCAATTTCTCTGAAATTAAGTTTCCTCTTCTTTAAAATGAATGGAAGACATTATTGTTTTTTGGACTAAATGAAACAACATATTTACAATGGATTACCTTGATAAAAACCAGATCTTGAGATTTTTAAAGTCAAATAAAAAGTATTGGTTAAAAGTTATAAGTGGGGGAAGAGCAAGATGGCAGTGGAGTAGGAGACCTAAATATCATCGGGCCCCAGGAGTTCAGCTGCATAGTTATCAAACCATTCTGAACACCTACACCCTCAACAGGAGATTGAAGAGAAGAAGAGCAGCAATTCTAGGAACAAGCAATTCTAGGAAAAGCAACCGCTTTCTGGAAGGTAGGACATGTGGAGAAGTACACAAAATTGGAACTTTTAGAAGTCGGCTCCACGGAGGGACGTTGCCCTAGAGGCTAAGCAGGAGTGGAGCCCTCTCGGGGACAGCGTGGTCTCAGGACCCGCGCGGTCACAGAAAGACGGGGGATGCCTGAGTGTGACAGAGCTCCCGGGTATCAGAGTGGGGAAGCCGGCTGCAGAGATGGAGCCGAGCAGTGGGCTCTGAGCTCAGTGTTACCTTAAATTGTGACCCGAGGCACAGTCAGGCCACTGCTCTTCGAGCAGGGAGCCCACAAGCGGCAGATCCTCGGAGACTCACCTTCCTCCCCCAGGGGGAGCGGCTGCAGGAATCTGCCGGGTTTGGAGACTCCAAATGGGGCCACGTACCAGAGAGAGAGACGCTCGGTCACAGGCCAGGAGAGCTCAGAGTGTGGCCAGAGACCAGGAGATGGGAGGGACTGACGGCTTTTCTCTGAGGCGCACTGAGGAGAGAGGCCCCGAACTCTTGGCTCCTCCGGGTCGGAGACCGGGAGCCGCCATTTTCAGTCCCAGCCTCCAACGCAGGTACGGAAAGCGCTCAGGGAACAAAAGCTCCGAGAGCGAACCGAGCGGATGACGTAGCCCCGCCCCTGGTGAGGGTGGTACGATTCCGCCTCAGGCAGAGACACTTGAGAATCACAGCAACAGGCCCCTCCCCCAGAAAACCAGCAAGAAAATCCAGCTAAGACCAAGTTCACTGATCAATGAGAACTCTGGAACTCCAGAGCTCAGGGAATGCAACACATAAAATTCATGCCTTTTCCCCCACAATTCTTTAGTCTTTCAAAGTTAAATTTTTTAAACTTTCTTTTTTTTCTTTTTTAATTTTTCTGTTTCCTACTTTAACCTTTTAAAACTATTTTATCAATACCTTTTCAAAAAATCTTCTTAAAATTTTCATCGTTCTAGTCATATTCTATCCCTTCATTGTATTTAACCTTATTTTTTGTATACATATAGGTTTTTCTTTCTTTAAAATTTTGGGATACAGTTTCTTCTAACAGATCAAAATATACCCTAAATTTAGTGCAAGGCTTTGCTCTAGTCTCCAGCCAGATCACATTCTTTCCTCTTTTTTTTCTTTTTTCAACCAACTTCTTATCAATTCCTCTTTCAGAATCTTTTTAAAAATTTTTATCGTTACAGTCATATTCTATCCCTTCATCATGTTTACCCTTATTTTGGTATATATATATAAGTTTTTCTTTCTTTAAAATTTTGGGAGGCAGTTTCTTCTAACAGACCAAAATACACCCAAAATCAAGTGTGTGGTTCTGTTCTATTTACCAGCCATATATATATATATATATATATATATATATATATATATACACACACACACACACACATATATGTGTGTATATATACACATATATATATATATATATATATATACACACACACACACATATATGTGTGTATATATACACATATATATGTATATATACACACACACATATATATACACATACATATATATATATATATATGTATATGTATATATATATATATATTTTTTTTTTTCCTCCTTTCTTCTCCCCCCAGTTTCAGGTCTCTTCTGATTTGGTTAGTGTATATTTTTCTGGGGTCATTGCTGCCCTTTTAGTATTTTGTTCTCTCATTCATCTATTCTTTTTTTTTTT
>LNAC01000047.1:1505942-1549585 GCA_002007465.1 Ailurus styani | reverse complement strand
AGCATATGTTCTTGATATAATAATGGTAAGGTGAAAATAGCAGGAATAAAAATTGAACAGTATACTTTAAAAGGGTGAATTTTATGGTGTGTAAATTATCTCAGTAAAAGATTTGTATGAGAAAAAATGAACACATGCATATAAATATATATGAGCAGAAAAAAGGCTGAAAGGGAATATATTAAAATGTTATTAGTAGTTATCTCCAGGAGTTGAAATTTTACGTAACTTTTAATAGCCTTCTTTGTAGCTTTCTCACACAATGTAGAAGGTTGAAGTGCAGTAAAAAAGTGAGAACACTGGAAATAGCGTGAAGCTGAAAATGATTTAAATCCACACTGAAATTTAAAAAAAAAATTGGTCAAAAATGAGAAGGGTGGGATCATAAGGGATTTCTTTTTTTGATTTTTTGAGGGACCTCCCTTCTGTTTTCTGTAATACCCGTACCAATTTACATTCCCAGCAGCGAATAAGGATTCACTTTTCTCCACATCCTCGCCAACACTTACTATTTTTTGACTCTTTGATAATAGCCATTCTAAAGGATTTGAAGTGATATCTCAGTGTGATTTTGATTTGCATTTCCCTGATTATTAGTGACGTTGAGCACTTTTTCATATACCTGTTGGCTGCTTGGATGTCTTCTTTGGAAAATGCAATCCCACTTCTGGGCATATATCCGAGAGAAATGAAATCTAGATCTTGAAGAGAAGTCGGTACTCCCACGTCCATTGCAACATTATTCACAACGGTCAGGACATGGAACAATTTAAGTGCTTGTCAAAGAGTAAAGAAAATGTGGTGATGTATAGAGCAGATTATTATTTACCTTTAACAAAGAAGTAAATTCTTTCATTTGTGACAGCATGAATGAACCTGGAGGATGTGATGCCGAGTGGAATAAGCCAGACACACAAAGATAAAATATTACACACTATGTGGGATCTAAAAAAGTTGAACTCAGAAACAGAGTAGAAAGGGTGTGGGAGGGCGCCTGGGTGGCTCAGTGGGTTAAAGCCTCTGCCTTCGGCTCAGGTCATGATCTCAGGGTCCTGGAATCGAGGCCCGCATCGGGCTCCTTGCTCAGGGGGGAGCCTGCTTCCCCCTCTCTCTCTCTCTGCTTGCCTCTCTGCCTACTTGTGATCTCTCTCTGTCAAATAAATAAATAAAATCTTTAAAAAAAAAGAAAGGAAAGGGTGTGGGAATAATAGGTACACCTAGGGAATGTAGTCTTTGATATTGTATCAGTGTGGTATGGTGGCAGATGGTAACTACACTTGCAGTGAACACAGCGTGATGTATGAGCTGTCAAATCACTGTGTTGTACACTTGAAACTAATGTAACATTGTGTGTCAAATGTACTCAAAATATAGAAATTAAAAAAAAAGAAAAAGAAAAAAAAGAAGGGTAATAACCAGGGGATGGAGTGTGGGGAGGAGTGGGAGAAATGGGGAGATGTTGGTCAAAGGGTGTAAACTTTCAGTTATCAGATGAATAAGTTCTAGAGACCTAATGTACAGCATGGTGACTATAGTTAATAATAATGCCTTGTATACTTGACATTTTCTAAGAGAGTAGATCTTAAGTATTCTCACACACAGGAAAGAATGGTAACTGTATGAGATTATGAAAGTGTGAAACAGCTTGATTGTGGTAATCATTCCACAATGTGTATTATATCAAAACATTATGTTATACACTATATGTGTGTGTGTGTGTGTGTATAAAGTTTTGTTAATTATACCTCAGTAAAGACAGGGTAGAAAGAGAAAAGAAGATCCATGTTTCTTTCAAAGTGATGGGGGAAGTGGTTGTGGTTTTGGGTGGGGTTAGGGGGCAGGGTATGGTGTACATGCAGCATTTAGGGAAGAAAAGGAAGAAGTTCTAAATGAGCTACTGTGTGGTTCCGATGTGGGGACAGTGTGGGGAAGAGGTTGGTGAGGTGGTCTGAATAGTGAAGGTCCCTCTGTGCTGACTGGGGGATGTAGAGTGTGTGTGTAGGAGTTGTAGACTAACTCCTGTGTGTGTAAGGTATACCAGAGAGTACTGAGAAGGTGTAAGCCAATCCTTAGACACACGATTGAAGTAGAGCCACCCAAAAATAAATCAGGAGGAGAGCACAGAAATGAAACAAATAATACAATTAAAAATAGAAGAGTCAGATTTTATATCCAGCTCCTTCCTTGATTAAAGTTTCCCCAAACTGTATTCCCACTGACAGCTGCTCCTGTGTCTCAATTTCCCAGTCTGTGTAATAAAAGAAAGCTGTACTCCTGGTTTTCCACCTGTCTCAGAGAACTGCTATAGACTAAGAAGAATCTAAAGGTCCCCATGCCAGTGGGCACTTCGTAAAATGATTGCCACCATCCAAAACTCTACCTCAATTATTTTTAACTGAGAAATGCTCAATTTTCACATCTCTTATAAGGTTCCCTATCATTAGTGGCCTTCAGACTAATTATATGGCAGAGCGATGCTGAGTTGGCTGCGACCATGAGAAAATATCACACAGCTCTTAACCTCGGTAGGTTATTTTTCTTGTGGAAATTTACCTCCATTCTTATCTTTGAGCTGTGTGAATGTTCACCGTACTCTGATGACAGTAGTCCCCATCACCCAAAGTTTCACTTTCAGGGGTTTCAGTTATCTACAGTCAGCCATGGAAGCAGTTAATCTTCCTTCTGACAAATGAGAGAAGCTCGATAGTCGCCTGCCATTCACCTCATTCATCTCGTCACGCAGGCATTTGATCCTCTCACGGAATCACAAGAGGGAAGGCGAACACTGTCCAGTAAGATATTTTGAGAGAAAGACCACATTCACAAACTTTCATTGCAGTGTATTGTTATAATTGTTTATTTTATTGTTATTGTTAATCTCTTCCTGTGCCTAATTTATAAGTTAAACTTTATCATAGGTATGTACGTGTAGGAAAAAACAGTGTATATAAGGTTTGATAGTATTTGCAGTTTTGGGCTTCCACTGGGAGTCTTGGAATGTATTTCCCCGTGAGTAAGGGTAGACGATTGTATTGTAATCACTGTCCCGGAATGTGTTCCCACCTCCAGGCCTTGCTCATTCTGGAACACCTGCCTCTTGTCTACCTAACTAAACAGTATTTTTCCTTCGAGGCCAGATTTAGTTTCACTGTCTCATAAACTCTTTCTTATCCTTAGGGTCAAGCTGATCTCTTCTTGGCTGGTACATGACTACATGGCCTTCACCACATTATTTCTGACTTAGTTTCATGATGGTTCTTAGTCCAGTGTCGGCTGTGAATTGACCTCAGTTAACGTCTTTCTCATGCTGACTATGTGCTAAGCCCTTTGTATTAAAAAATGTTGAGAAGATTATTATCCCTGTTTTAGAGTTGAAAAAGCCGAAGCTTTGTATATAACTCACCATGTGTCAAATTAGAGTGGTGTGGCTAAATGCTTAGCTATAAATCTGGGGTTTTGTTCCTGTGGAGAAAGAATAGAACAAATATTGGGGACATCTAGCAGTCTCTGTAATAGACAGGAGAGAAATGTAAAATGGTCACGTGATAAAAGGATAATTGTGGCAAGTGTTACGAAGGAAAAAGGATTTTTACCAATAGTTTATGCCAGGGTTTTGCAGTGGGAAGTCATATAGAAAGGACCAGAAGTAGGCCTCGAAGGTAGGTACGCTAGTATTCTATTGCAATGTAACAAATTCCTCACAGCACTCATGTCTCACAACTGTAAAGGTCGGATGTTTGTCCTGCGTGGTGTGGTTGGGTTCAATGCTCAGAATCACAGTCTGAAATCAAGGTGTCGAGTGGACTGAGTTCTTGTCTGGGGGCTCTGCAGGAACATCTGTTTCAGGATCATTCTTCTTGTTGGAAGAATTTAGCTCCTTGCAGCTGTGGGAATGAGGTCCACATTTTCCGGCTGTCTGTCAGCCAGACACACAGCTCCTAGGGGCTGCCTACCTTCCTTGACATGTGGCCTCCTGCATCTTTAATCCTGCGACAGCTTGTTAAATCCTTCTCGTGGTTCTAATTTTTAACTTCTTCTTCTGTGGCCAGCTGAAGAAAACTCTCGCTTTGAAGGGGCTGACGTGATTAGGACAGTCTTGCCCGGATAATCTCCCTATTTTAAGGTCAACTGTGTTATATCAAACATCACCATGTTTGATGGAGATAAAATCCACTACATTTGCAGTCTTGCGGATTATACCAGGGATAGGAAATCTAGGCAGACATCTTAAAATTTTACCTATCACGGTAGGTAAGACTCAGACAAGCAGAGGGAGCTTTCTAGTTGGGAAAAAAAAATGCAGGCAAAAGCTCAGAAGAGAAACTCCACCAGGGATTTTTGAATATTGTGAATGTGTCATCTCCCCCAATGTCTTGGTCCCCTATTCCCACCCTGCATCACCTCCCTCTCCCCATTCCTGTCCAGTGATCACAGCTGGTTTCGGCTCTTGGGCAGGATTTCAAGTGTGCTCCCCATAGTGTCTAGGGGTGAGGCATTATGGTGGCCATTCTCAACTCAAGCTATCAGTGCCAAAGCATGTTTGGCAGTTGTTAGGTGGCAGTGGGCTTCTTTTTCTCCCTCGATCCAGTTACTGAGCAAGCCTCAGTGTGGAGGGAAAGATGCCTTTTGAGATCACGTATCTGCTGTGGGCTGTGGAGGAAGGCCTGTGGGATGAGGAGATGTCTGGCTTAACCCCTCTAGCTGGGAACAGCATGTCAGTCTAGCAGCTGGCAGGAGGGGGCTCCAGGCAGCCAGTGGGTTGCATGGGGCCCCAAGTTCTTGTGGAGGTCCTGTATTTACCTAAAAGGTATCTCTCTGATCAGGTTAATGTGGCATTAAATAGTAAATTAAAAATACCATTACAGGTTGAGAGAGAGACTGCCAAAGAAGGGAACAAATTTTATATTTTGGAATCTTTTTTTAAAAAGATTTATTTATTTTAGAGAGTGGGGAGGGGCAGACGGAGAGGGAGAGAGAGAGAGTCTCTAGCAGACTCTTGACCTCACATCCCTGACATCACAACCTGAGTGAAACCAAGAGTTGGATGCTTAATGACTGTGACACGCAGGTGTCCCTATTTTAGTCTTTAACAGCAGTTTTCCTTAGATTCGCCTAAGGGAATCTATGGTTTCATTTTGCACTGGGTCCCACAAATTGGGTAGCTTGACCCTCGTGAAATTTTGGATAAACTACAGAGTTTAGTTTTCTTATCTGTAAAATGGGGGAGACTAAAATAGCATACACTGCATGTACCTCAATTTGAATAAGGGCTTATACAGTGCTTAGAACTTACAGAGTACTAAATAAATGTTAGCTTACAATAGAGGGATAGAGAATTCCATTGTCTATAAGAATATGGAAGCAGTATTAAGACAGTGAAGGTACTGTGAAAAGGAAAAGTGCAGGATTTGGCAACATGCCCAGCAGAAACAAGGGATATATATCCCCAGACAAAAATAGCTTCAAAAACTGAACAGGACAGGAACACCTGGGTGGCTCAGTTAATTGAGCGAGGGACTCTTGATTTCAGCTCAAGTCATGATCTCCGGTGGTGGAATCTAGTCTGGGACTCCCCACTGAGTGGGGGTCTGCTGGAAATTCTCTGTCTGCCCCTCCCCACCACACTCTCTTTGTCTCTCTTAAATAAATAAATCTTAAAAAAAAACTTGCATGGGACAATACGCACATAGTTTAGCCTCTTGCAAAAATGTGGGACCTTGAGAAATATTTTCCCCCCCTTTTTATTTTATTTTATTTTATTTTTTTAAAGATTTTATTTATTTATTTCACAGCGGGAGAGAGATCACAAGGAGGCAGAGAGGCAGGCAGAGAGAGAGAGGGGGAAGCAGGCTCCCTGCCAAGCAGAGAGCCCGATGCAGGCCTCGATCCCAGGACCCTGAGATCATGACCTGGGCCGAAAGCAGAGGCTTTAACCCACTGAGCCACCCAGGCGCCCTTCCCCCCTTTTTAAAAGTGATTTTATGTATTCATTTGAAAGACAGAGAGAATGAGTGGGGGGAGGGGGAGAGGGAGGGGAAGAGCAGGCTCCCCGCTGAGCAAGGCGCCCGGTGTGGGATTCGATTCCAGGACCCTGAGATCACCACCTGAGCCAAAGACGGACGCTTAACCAACTGAGCCACCAGGCACCTGGAAAAACATTTTTATTTGAGTCGAGGGTCTTCGACTTGGATGTGTTCGTGAAAGTGTTACCTCCGCATGGGAAAGCTTGGGCAAGAGAGATTTTGAGATGAGGAAGACATTCCCAAGATGTACACGAAGCACACTGTGAGAGGGGTAGTAATTTGGTGGCATCCAAATGTAAAACGTGTATCCTTTTTTCATTTTCACTTCCTTTCTGGGTTTCTGTCCTAGAGAAACACACACGCGCACCCTACAGAGACAAGCACAGTGATGCTCATGCAGAACTGTTTTTTAACACTGAAAAGCAGAATTCGACCTACATGTCCATTACTGGGAAATTAGTTATGTAAATTGTTTGATTTCATGCAACGGAATACTATGCAGCCACTAAAAAAAGGACGAAGCAGATCTATATCCATGGTGAAAGAGAACCGGGGGATTTTAATTAAGGGGAAAAATACCAAAGTCCAGGAAATGTTTAATCCCACTCCCTTAGAAATATATATGCACAAGAACACGGCTAGGCCAAAGTCTGAAGGCTGCACACTCAAGTGTTAAACAGTATCTGTGAGGAAGGGAGTCGGTGGAATGTGTGTGAATGAATGGGACCCTCACGCGTCTCTATGCACTTCTCTTATTCGAATGTCTTGCCAAAAGCATTTCCACGTATCACTGAGAAGAAATGGAAAGACTGTTTCGAGGGCACTGTGCGAAGGGAAAAGTTGAGGAGGGGCGGGGAGACCTACGGCTCCCGGGTCCCGGGAGACCCGGGCGCCGCCCGAGGTGAGGAGACCCCGCCCCGCTGAGGTGACTCTGCAGAGGGGCGGAGCTCTGCGGCGCCCAGGCGGGAGGTGGCTCCTGGGGGCGGGGCCGCTGATTCCAGCCGCTCGCTCCGCTCCCACCATGGCCTTATAAGGAGCGCCCCGCGTTAGGGCTCCGGAATCCGGTTGCAATCCCTGCGGCGCAGCCCCGGTCCCAGGCCCCTCCCTTGGGAATGGGGGCGGGGCGGGGCCTTGGCGGCGCGGGGGCGGGGGCGGAGCCTCTCGAAGCAGGACCAATAGGAGTGGCGGCCCCGGTCTGAGCTGCGCGGCCACTGGGCGCGGCGACGCGGTGGGGGCGGGGCGCCCGCGGGGCTGGTTACGCCGAGGGAAGCCCGGACTCCGTAGTTGCCGCTCGCAGTCTGTCTTTCCGCGGGTCCCCGGCCCCGCCGTCCCCGATTCTCTGTCGCCCGCGGTTCGCCGCCCCGCTAGCCGCCGAGATGCCGGTGTTTCACACGCGCACGATCGAGAGCATCTTGGAGCCGGTGGCGCAGCAGATCTCGCACCTGGTGATCATGCACGAGGAAGGCGAGGTGGACGGCAAAGCCATCCCTGACCTCACCGCGCCCGTGGCCGCCGTGCAGGCGGCGGTCAGCAACCTAGTCCGGGTGAGCGCGCTGGGCCGGGGCTGGGGAGCGGGGTCCGCAGACATCCCAGTGGCTCCCCTTCGCCGGCTGGCTGCGTGTGGCTTTGCGCGTGGGCTCTGGAGCCGGATGGCCATGGGTTCGAATCCCGAGTCCCCCCACTGTGTGACCTTGAGCGAGCCGCCAAGCTTCTGTGGGCCTCAGTTTCTTCATCTGTGAAATGGGGGCAGTCGTCCTAACGCCTGCCGTGCGGGCGTGTTGTGAAGATTCAACGAGGTGGCGTTCGTAAAGTGCCTGGCGCAGCGCGCGACCACAGCCGGCGCTCAGTAAATGAGAGTTGTTAGCGTGTCTGGAGGCCCCTTTCACCCAGCCGCTGTCGCCCCTCACGTTGACAGCCGTGCTCTCGGCTCCTTTTTCGGCCTCCCCGGGCTGGCCTACGGGCTGGCGCGCTCCCCTACGGGTGCCCCGCCTCTGCTTCCAGGGATTCTTCCTCGGGCCGCGTGGCTCACCTTTCTCAGGCTTCTGCCCCTCGNGAGCCCGCCTCGCGCCCCGCCCTTCCCGCGGGCTCCCCGAGCCGGGCTCTTTTGTCCACTTGCCTTCCCGGCCGCTCGCCTCCCGGTCTCCGCCTCCCTTCCCGGGCATTCCTGCTTGTGCGCACACCTCCGGCGCTCTCCGGCACCGGGAGAATTCTTTCTGTTTCTCGATGCGGGAGGTCAGGAGCACGAGTGCCCCTGGCCCCGGCGTTTCACCTGCCGCGCTTCGTGGTACCCGCCCCCCCGCCCCCGTGGAGATTTCCACCTGGCTTCACCTGCCGGCCCACGGCTCCCACCCGCCCGGGCCTGTGCGGCCGCGGGGCCCTCGCGCGCGGCCCCTCCTCCTGGCAGGAAGCAAGATGGAGTTGCCGGGAGAGGCCTGTGCCGCCGCGGGTCTGCGGCCCCCGCCGGAGACAGGGGCCGGCCGTCTCCTCCCCGACCCGCAACGTTCGCGGGTGGCCCGCTGGCCCTTGCGGAGCCCTGGGGCCCGCAGCTGTGACCGAGGACTCAGGTGGCGCCGAGGGGAGGCGGGGCTCACTCCCGGAGTGTGAGCAGCCTTCCAACACCCCCCTGACGAGTCCCACACGCGCGTTCCGCCCGGGCCGGGGACTCAGCCCGCGGCTGCCGGCGGGGGACCGCTCTGCAGAAAGTTCAGGCTGCCCCCCACCGAGCCGTGGAACTGGTCTGTGCCAGGGGAGCTGGCAGGTCGGGAGGCGACTGTGGGTCCGGGTGGGGCTCGGGTGACTTATCGGATTAGAGCCCTGACTGCCCCGCGGGCGCTGTAGCTGCTGACCGGCTTCCTCAGTCTCGGGGGGCTCTTCTCAGGCAGTTGGAGGGACATTATGAGGAAGATGGGGGGGCTGGACTCTACGGACCGAATTCCTCTTCTTCCTTCTGTATAGATTTACTAAGAATCCGCTCAGTGAGAATACTGTCTCCATTCAGAATATCTAGTTCTACACGTTCTTGTTCTTTCTAGAACTAATTTTGATCTAAGGCTCGAGACTACATTCTTATGTAGTGTTGTCTAACATGGCTGCATTCCAGGCCTCCATTTTTCAACAAATAGGAAACAATGTAAAGAGACAGGGTAATAGTGTCCCTCCGTGGAGTACTTCAGGAAATGAAATCTTAAGACCACATGTTGCCCTTGGAACAGAGCTAGTTTAGTCTAGAGGTTGATATCTGGTTAGGCTATTTAGAGAAAAGTTATTTATGAGCTTCATTGCATGAATTAATAAGAATTGAATGCTGCGTAGGGAGCATTGTAATAAATCAGCGGTTCTCAGGTTGGGCTGTGCATCAGAATCACCGGTGGGGCTTTTTAGTAATAAAGATGTCCAACCGCCATCTCAGACTTAACTGACGAGCTCTTCATGGGGTAGCCTGGAGGCCTTTTGTATTTTTAAGACGCTCCATAGGTGGTTGTGATACATGCTTCGTTAGGAAACACTGCAAAGACACTGGGAGGCAAATACAAAAGAAATAGGGCCAGTCAGGAGCTGACAAAAGTTACATATATCCCAGTACATACCAAAAAAAAGGGACTTGGGATTGGTGGTAGATCTGAATTAGCAGAGAGAAAGTCGGGAGGATTGTGCCGTTAGCCAATAATGAACAAAGGTACTGGTAAGTCATTTCCAGGTTACAACAAGTATATTGTCTGGACTCGCTCCGGAAGTAAGTTGGAGAGAAATTAGAGACGAAGTCAGCGTATGACATATGGGCACTTGAACAGAAGGCCTTATCCAATAAGATGAACAAAGAGAGTCGGGTGGGGAGGGGATGAGAATAGTGTTTGAGGAAGACTGTAGTAGAGGTTGTGTTCTCTGGAGACCAGAGGACCTGCCCACTGCTTGAAATTCTCAATGCCAACTGTGGCCCTTATACATATGCTACTGAGTATTGTGACAAAATGTACATATGTCAAGTTCCCAACTGGGTTGTGTCTGGAGAATGGGCCTCATTTGATATTTCTTTATGTGCTCCCCAGTTCCTACCTTCAACATTGGCACACACGATGGCCCAATAAATATTGCTGAAGGAAAGAAGGAACTGTGGGAGGGGAGATAAGTTAGGAGAACTTTTAAATTGGTTAGTCATGAAGGTAATGAGGCCCTGGACTTTGGGTGTAGCAGGGAAAACGGAGATGGAATTAATTAGAAATATAGTAGAAGAGTTAGTAGAACTTGATGATAGAACTGTCAGGTTTTGCTAGGAAAAAACATGTGGTGTTATTATAAAAAAAGGAAACTGATTTTTGAACGAATATTATGGAACTTACATAATTCAGTTTTCTTTCAGTTATGTTGGGAGGTTATATTTTTACTCCAGTGGTTCTGTTTGAGAATTTCTCTCAGATTATTTACATACAGATGTCAAATCAGTCAGTTAAATTTCATCTGCAGTGGGCATTCCTTAGCCCTACTATTTTGTGTGCCATTCTTGAGTCTAAATGAGCTTCGGATATTTGCAAAATTAAAGTTCACCAGATGAAGATGAAATTCTCAATTGTTAAGCATAGTCATTCCTTTACAAAATAGATATTTACTGAGACCCCCTTTTAATGTCAAAGCAGTGTATGATTCTGGGCAAAATAAGTACAATACTGGATTGAAAGTGCTAAGTGACTCTAAGGAAGTGAAGTATCCTGAAAGTTCAGAGGAAGATCAGATTACTTTTGAGGGGAAAATCCAGAAGAATTCTGGGGAAGGGGAAGAATCCTTCATGGACGATGTAACATTTGAGACAGGTGGGATTTGATTTAAATACGTGGTAAGAAAGGCATTATAAGCGAAAGAACTACCCAAACAAAGGCATAGAATTATTGAGAATCTGAGGACCAAGTTTCGAATTAGGACATCACTAAGGTGACTTTTGGAGGGGCAAGACTCATTTGGATTTGTAATTTCATATATTATCTGTTAAACACATGTAGTCCAGGCACTTAATATACACTTCTTATCGCTACTGAGTCATCACTTTTACTGCACACTTAGGGAGGAGTAGAACGGGAGTATTTATTCACATGTCCTTTTTTCAACTCAGGGTCCTGAACAAGACCATTTTTTAAAAACAGTTTTGTTGAGATATAATTCACATACCATACAATTCCCCCTCTTAAAGTATACAATTAAGTCAGGTTTGTTTTGTTTTGTTTGTTTTGTTTTTTAAATAAATTGACAGTGTTGTGCCACCATCACTACAATCTGATTTTAGGAAGTTTGTGTCCCCTCAGGAAGAATCCTTGTATCCCGTTCACTCAGTCTCTCCCATCCCCCACCTGCCCAGTCCTTGGCAACCACCAGTCTACTGTCTGTCTCTGTGGTTTTGCCTATTCTGGATATTTTGTGTTAATGGAATCATAAACTATGTGGTCTTCTGTGTCTGGCTTCTTTCACCTTGCATGTTTTCAAGGTTCATCCATGGTGTCGTGTAGTATGTATCAGAACTTCATTCCTTTTTGTTGCTGAATAATATCCCACTGTATGGAATAAGGCCATTTTAAACACAGAGAGTGATTCTAATGCAATAATAAAACAAGGAAGGGGATCTAAGGGAAAGAAGGGTGGGAAAGGAAAAACAGGAAGGATAAGAAGTTCCAAGGGTGGGATTCTGTGAGCAGTGTGAAAAAGTCAGAAGTCTTAGACTGCCTGTCTTGTAGCATGGTATATAAATTTTTCTTTTTTTTTCTATTGAAGTGACCCATGGCAATCTGTCAGTCTTTGTGATCCTACAGGTGTGGTAGTTTTATTAATGGGGCTTCAGACCCTTTGCCTTCTCCATTGCCTCTGAGGGCATGTGTTGTACTTTCTCCTCGGGCTCATGAAATATTTATTTTGGGAGTTTTTGTGGCCTTGACTTTTATGTGCCTCACCCATATATCATACCCTCTTGAGACCAGCTCTGGTACAAATAGCAGCATTGTCTTTAACCTCATAGATGGGGAAGACTGTTCTGCTCTTAAAAAGAAATTGGCAATTAATTTTGTCATTTGTAAATGATCAGATATTAACATCTGAAAATTTTTTGCTCTACTTTTTTTTCTTGGTTGATGTTAGATTTTTTTCAGTTGAAATAAATAACAACCGGGGCACCTGGCTGGGCTCAGTTGGAAGAGCATGCGACTCTTGATCTCAGGGTTGTAGAGTTTGAGTCCCATGTTGGCCCTAGAGATTACTTAGGAAAAAAGTCTTTAAGAAAGAAATACATAAAATAAATAACAACAATGGTGATAGGCCTGTGGGTGATTTTTTTCTTCTTAATATTTGTATTATCTGGGAAATACCTGTATTTCCCAGTTTTTAAAATGAAAATATAATTTCTACATTAAGGAAAAAATCAAGTGAATAAAAAGAACATTTGTATAATCCTTCATAGTTAGTAAAATACTTTCATATACACTATCATAGTAGTCCTTTAAGGTAGGTATTGTGACGGTCCCAGTTTTACAGATGAGGATACTGTGGGTTAGAGAATTTAATTAAGTAATCTGCCCACAGTGGTGCATCTAGTCAGTGGGAGAGCTTGAACCCAAACTCTGTTTCTCTTACTCTGTATCCTTTTTTTTCTCTACTGCACTACTCTGTGTCCACTTAGAGCAAAGCTGTTAAATACCAGTGGAAGGTTTCCACCTAGAATTTGAAACAACGAGAATGCCGTTAGGCATAGAGTTTCCATGTGTCCTGGGCCTGGCAAGATTACCTTTTTAAAGCCTGGCTTTGGCATGGCCTGCACGAAGGGCCCATATGTGAAAAGAATGATGTGAAGGTAGCATTCTGTTTCACAGCAACATTACATTTTGCAGCATTTCTTTAGGAAAAAAACATAAGAGTAACTACAGATCAGCATAGAAGTATTTATGCCTGCAAAACAGATAAAGGCTTTTTATAGTATATATGGTTGCTGAGCTTGAAAACCTATTAGAACTAATAATATTTAAAGTACTTTTATAGGATTTCTGTATTTACATAGTATTTAAGGTAGGTTTGTGGATTCTTTGGGCAATTACGAAGTTTCATTTGAAAAATGAAAAACTTCGGATCAAAAGAGATAAATGAATGGGTCAAATTGTGAACTTTGTTCCAATAATACTTAACTATCGAGAGAACAGAAGAGTTTTGAAGATTATTATGTTTCTACAACTACGTTTTTAGTTTTAGTAGAGCCCCAACTTAAATATTTATTCAGGGGCGCCTGGGTGGCACAGCTGATATCTGCCTTCGGTTCAGGTCAGGATCGTGGGGTCCTAGGACCGAGCTCCACGTCCTTGTTGGGCTCCCTGCTCAGCGGGGAGTCGGCTTCTCGCTCTCCCTCTGCCTCTCCTGCTTGCCTGTGCACGTGCTTTCTCTCTCTCTCAAATGAATAAAATATTTAAAAACATATTTATATATCTGCACAGAAGAAAGTTGGGCTTTTCCAAAGTTATTTTATAAATAGCACTGGTATAACTTTAAGTGGACAGAATAGAAGTTAGAGTAAAAGTCTCGTGGTGTTAACCACAGTATCTTAAATTGCCTCCTTCTGTTATACTTGGTCAGTGTTTGTTTTCTCTGCTAGATTGTAGGTTCCTCAGTGGCAGGGACCACATCTGTTGTGTTCATTACTTTATTTTCAGGGTCAGGCTGTGACCATAGTTGTATAATAGGATTTTTTTTTAACCAAATGAACATATGCATAATATTTATTTTTTATGTGCAAAATATTGTAATAGAAATTTTGTGCAATGAATACTTTTCATCCTCAGCTTTTAAGTATCTGATGTAGCTGAGTTTGAACACTCTCATTGAATTTATTATGGGCTTTATCTGAAACAAGTAGAATATATACTAAGAGGAAGGCATACGTGGCTAACTGCCCATTGGTTGAGATAGCAAAAGTGTTCAGGCTATTTTGGGTTGTGGTTCTCTGTTTGAGAGTCCTTTCAATTACGCAGGCCACTTACTAAATTCATAAGGTGAGAATATGTTCCTATCTGAAAGAGGCATTGAGATCTTGCATTCTTTTAACATTGGAAGTGTCTTTTTAAAATTTAACAATTTAGACCAGGTGTCGATACATTATTTGGAGTCCTGCTGGTTACAGTATAGTTGCATAGTGTGAGTCATGAATTCCTTATTAAAAGATCCTCACTTCCTTGAACCATATGGCAGGAGACAAAGATTATCATAAAGCTGAACTGCCTCTTTTTTGCTCTTTGATTGATCTGGCCCAGCCTCTTCATTGAACCTTATGTTATGGTCATGACAGTGGGGTACATTTTTACCTAATAAACCAGCATTAGAGCAGCATCAAAAGAAGGTAGTAGTCCTTAATGAGCAAATGTTAGAGATTAGCTGGTATCACAGCAGTATTTCTTTCTAGGATAATCCTATATGCTCAGTATTCTTGCTGAGGAAGGGTCATTCAACTACTTCATGTTGTTTTGGGGCAGATCTGTCCTTAAACCTTCCCATACAGGCAGGACTAGAAGGAGAAAATATAAATTTCAGCCTTGACTTTTTTAAGCTTCAGCAGCTTTTAGTGCTGTATATGTTGTAGAAATACATCAAAGGGAAGTTTAAGGAGTAAAGTTTGACCGTGTAGTAAGACTGAAACACCCAGAGAAGAAAGTTAATGTATTGGAGGTAGGGTCTCCCATTTTTCTGTCTTCCTGTCCTTTACATCGGAACTGTAGAATTCTTGCAATAGGTGTTCAGGATACTGGGCCGCAGGATTAAGTTCAGATAACATAAGTTTTGAATGATCAAAGTGGTTGCTTCTCTGTCTTTTGCAGCCATTTTAGTACTTATTTAGTTTTCATTGAGAATGGTTATGGAGGGGAAGAATGTCTTACTGGTCTTTTCTTTTTTAACCGACTGAGCCACCCAGGCGCCCTGGTCTTTTCTTTTTTAAAAAAGATTTGTTTGTTCATTTATTTGAGAGAGAGTTGGGGGAGAAGCAGAGGGAGAGGGAGAGACAATCCTTAAGCCAAGTCCCTGCTGAGCGAGGAACCCGAGGAATCCGAGAGGAACCCCACGTGGGCCTTGATCCTATGACCCTGAGATCATGACCTGAGCCAAAACCAAGAGCTGGCTGCTTAACCGACTGAGCCACCCAGCAACCCTCCCCCCCCCAATTTTTCTTAATAATTTACAAAAAGATTTAGTAGGGAAGGAGGTTGAGATTAATCTATAGGTACTGATTTTTTTTCATTTGTATTTTTTATCATAATTAAACTATTATATCGTTTATATAGTAATATAAATAATATTGAACTCTATATTATCACACTGAGCCTTCGTATATAGTCTTCCAAAAGGAACAAAATTTTTCTTGTTACAAAAGTATTACATTTTCATTGTTGAAATTTAAAAAATCTGTCTTCTCTCAGTTTTCTCAGCCTTTCTCAGTCTATTTGAACTTGATTTGTCTTACTCTCTCGTTCTCTTTTCTCTCTACTCCCAACCAATGTGTTTCCCTGGATATAAATACAAACTAAACTATATATAGATGCACCAGTTCTTATGCTTTTCCACCATTTAAAAAATCCCCAAACCCTTTAATTCACTTTCCTGTTTAAAAATTTGCAAAGAAAAGTGAGGAGATGGAGTCTGATACAATATCCTAAGACTTTGTCCTGTGCCGTTGAAGGAGTCATGATATACTTAGCTAGTAGCTTGTTTCAGTAAGTTTGGAAAGAGAGGACTTCAGAACAATGGGCTAGGTCCTAATCTAATCTAGGTTAGATTAGAACTTCTAATCTGGACATGCTTGTTAAAGATATGGGGGCTTTAGTCTGATCAAACCTATTTAGCTATGTGCATTAGGTGCAAAGAGATAGGGTATGATAGAGTAATGGATAAAAGGGGACTTGGATAATTAGACACAGCATTTGTTGCCTTCTTTCCAGTTCCTTGGTAGATTTTGTGTCCTCGTATGCTGGATCATTAGTCTTTGATGATTGACTTGTGGCCTTTCTTCCCCCTTCCCCCCCGTCTCCCTCAGGGCATCTCCCTTTTAGACTGTTAGTTTCTGGAGGGCGAGGACTGGGCTATATTCTTGGCATTTCCAGTGCTGTTCTTATCCCAGTGCCTTGCTCGTGGTATTCCTTTCGTAAGCATGTTGTGTTTTGATACTTGCTATCCCAGCTTGTCATTCTGATGAGGATAGCCCACTATCTCTTGCCTCCTTTGGAAGGCATGGTGATTCTCTTTTCCTGCCCTCAAATGTTACTATATACGAATGGGTTATGTAATCACAGAGAAAAACAGAGATTCATAAATGAAGTTATATTATGTTGTTACATATTTGGACTTTTAGAGTCCAAAAAATTTTATGTCACTTCTATTAGAAGTCAGCTCATTGGATTGATATGAATGTTGGATGTATGTGTATACAGAGGATGAGAGGTAGTGAATCTTAGAACTAAAAATGTTTTACAAATACTGTTAAGTTGCAGAAAATAGAATCTTTGGCCCTTAGAGAATTTCCCACTGATAAGATTTCCAGTTGAATGATTTTTAAGAGGAAAGTGGCTGAATTTCATTGTGTAGTTGGCCACAATCCAAGTAAAAGTCATTCCTTCTTTTGAAATAAGTTTAACTTATTCCCACAAGTAAGCTTTCTGTGAAGAAAGAGAAATAGCACATTTGTTCTTAGCGTTTGGAGGTGAGGGACCTCTATTGTCTAGCTCCCAGTATTTCAAGCCGTCTTTCTTTCTCCAACCCATCTCTGAAGAACTGGCTCATCTTTTATCTGTAAGGGAGACAACATGTTTTTATTCATACAATTAAAGTAGATAAAGATATATGAATGGGGAAGTAATTTTTAACATAGAAAAAAATCGAGACTACTAACACTTAAATTTCTTATCTTACAGTTCTTCTCCCCAAATGGCAGAATTAGTTATCATACCCTTGCTATGCACAATGCTAGGTGTTCTGAATGATAGTAGGATATATAAGATGTGGTCTCTGGCCTCAGGTTGTTAAAATACAGATGACATTTATGATCTTAAAAAAGATGTATCTTATTCACATCCTGTCCACCAGTGAAATTGTTTGCGGAATTTAAGTTATTCATTTTAAAGCATTGTGCACTAGTACTGCAAATTCTTTATTCCTTGGAGCCATGGAGAAAGTAAGAGTGGGCCAGCGGCAGAATGAGCCGGTGGTGGGCCTCATAGTGAGGAAAAGACCTTGAGCATTGGCCTCAGCCGCTGTCTCCTTGTGGAACTCCAGGCACACTTGGTTCATTTCCTCCAAAGAGCAGTGCTATTCTTTTGCCTGAACTACTCTTCAGTACTTCTTTATTTGGGAAATTTCTACGAATCCTCAACTTCCATATTAAATGTCATTGTTTTAGGGACACCCTCTCTGTCTTTGCCTCTAAAATTGAGTTAGGTCCATCTATCATCTGATTCCTATGTTTTTCCCCTTATTTTGCTTATCACAGTTATAAGTAATTATTTGTGTGGTTATTACTTATTTAATGTCTTTGTCCCTGCTAGAGCCCTAAGGGGCAAATATTGGATCTGCTGTGTTTACCCCTGAATTTTCAGCACCCATCAGAGTGCTTGGGCACATAGTAGAGTCTTGAAGAATATTTGTTGATGAAGAAATGGGAAGGCCATTTACTGCTTCCCTACCAAAACTGTTTTATGCTTTATGTATCATGCTGTGAATGAATCTTGGTGAAATTTAACTGCCAATTAGGAGGTGGCTGTAAATTGTTGCTTAACACAGGGCATTGCATGTAGTAGGACCATCCAATTCCTGTTTCCTGAATGAATAAATTCCAGGCATGAAGTCCTGGGGTGCAGATGAGAATAATCCCAACCAACACAGGAATATAGAGTTTATAAGTGTAAGTAAAAATATAACATTGATTTGGAATTGTCTATTACTTTAATCCTTTGCAAATCAATGGAATAGACAACTTGGGCAAAATGCATCTAGAGTGAGTTAGCAAATCCCAAAGTCACACTTTAGGTACAGATACAAGGCAAATCAGCATATAAACATGACAAGAATCTTGGGAGGCAGTAGAATGTAATGGTTAAGAGTAAAGGCTCCAGAGCTAAACTCCTTGGGTTCAAATCCTGGTATTGATTGACACCCTTGAGGTATGTAAACTGGGAAATTATTTAATCTCTTTCTCATGGTCCTCCTCTGTAAAGTAAAGCTCACAGTACTACCTGACTCATCGCATATTTTTGGGAGGATTAATGAGTTCATAAAAATGGTTAGAACTATGCCTGACATAGAGTTAAGAGCTCAGTGAGTGTTAGATATATTAATATATTTTCCGTGGTATTTAAGCCCTATTTTAAATGTTAGTCTAATGAAAAGGCAGTGTGCATTTTTTAAAAATATCTTAACTTCTAACTTTTGCTTAACAAGGCAAAGTGCCAGCAAAAGCTTTCAGTAGAATTCCATATGTTGTGGGATATACAGTTTTACCAACTGTGGGGAAAATATCACTCACAGTTTAGGTGCCTGAGCTTTTGGTTGCCATTTTCCCATGATTAAAATCAAACATCTAAATTTTTGATTGATATCTCCTTTGGAGCAGTAGTAAGTGGAAAAGCATATATATAAATACCTTTTTTCCCCAGCTTAGAAGCAAGAAATGAGGCTTAGGATTTGGTATTTTATCCCAAGCATTCATTATCCTATTTTCTAACAAAGAAAAAATTGAAGGGATAGTCAGGCCACTTACTAAAATAGTAAGATGGAATCAGCCTTCTAAGTAGTGCTGAGAACAGCTCAATTAATGTAACAAATATGTAATGACTACATACTATGGTAGACACTAGATGGGCTTAGTATCTTTTGTCTGAAAGAAGGCCGAGAATTTCTTTCGGATGTCCTCTCAGCATGGGAGTAAGGGTTGAGCGTGATGGTCACACTACTAGATTGGAAGGTATACCTATTATTTCTAGTTGTACAGTGATTTTCTGGAAAATTCTTAACATGTATATTTAACTTCAAAGTCTTAAATTAGCATCTTCACTGTCTTCCTGAGTAATATAAAGATTGTAAAATACTTCTAGTTCCATTGCTCCTTTATATATGGTTGTCTAAGATTTTTTTTCTGTCTTCTTTTTTGACCCCATAAATTAGATACTAATGTTGTTTTATAGTGTAGCTTTTCCCCTCATTTACTCACATTTACCATTTTCTTTGAGATAGAAGAGAAATGATGAATAGATCATCCTTCTAGGTATATCTCTCTACTTCCTGAGGTCCCCCCTACACTAGTATCTTTAATGGGATCTTTGGGCAGTCCACACTCTTTTTATTTGTCTAAAATATCTTCCTTTTGTCTTCTTTTTTTAAAGATAATTTCATTATATCAACAAATCAGGGCTGATAGTAATTTTTTTCCAGCATCTTGAAAATATTATTCCAGTGTTTCTGCATTCAGCCATTGGTCTAATTGTTGTTTTGCTGTGCAGTATGACTATTTTTCTCTGGGGGTTTTAACACCCTATTTATCTTTCTTAGGGTTTTTGGGGGCTCCCTGATGTTTGAGGATTGATTTCTTTTAATCAGTCCTACAAAATTCTTAGCCATTATCTCTTTGAATTTTTATGTTTTCCCTAATTTTATTCTCTCCCTTGGGAACTCTAGTTGGAAAAATGTACTTTCTCACTCTCTCCTTCATATCTTTTCTCAGTTTATATTTTCCATTTGGTAATTTCTTCAGCTCTTCCAGTTTGCTAATTCTCATACAGCTGTGTCTACTGTAATTTAATCTACCTACTGTGTTTTCAATTTAAATGACTGTTTTTTACTTCAAGAATTCTGTTTGTATCTTTTTCAAAATCTTGCAGTTCTGATAGTCTCTTGTTCTTTCATCAGACCTTTTTATTTTTTATTTTTTATTATTATTTTTTTTTCATCAGACCTTTTTAAAAAGATTATTTGTATTCTCTCTCTCTCTTTTTTTTTTTTGGCTTGATAAAAAATATTTTGGAGCATATAGGAAGGTACTTTTGAAATCTGAAGAAGGGGGCGCCTGGGTGTCTCAGTCATTGGGCCTCTGCCTTCGGCTCTGGTCATGATCCCAGTGTCCTGGGATCGAGCCCCATATCGGGGCTTCCTGCTCAGCGGGGAACCTGCTTCTCCATCACCTGCTCCCCCATGCTTGTGTTCCCTTTCTTGCTATCTCTACTTGTGTTCCCTCTCTTGCTATTTCTATCTAAATAAATAAAATCTTTAAAAAAAAAGCTGAAGAAATGTCAGCATAATATTACTGTCTTGAGAGTGTAGAAGTCTCTATTTTCTTTTTTTCTTAATAAAATTTTAAAGATATTATTTATTTATTTGAGAGAAAGAGAGAGTGTGCACCGGCAGGGGGAGGGGCAGAGGGGCAAGCAGACTTCCCACCAAGCACAGAGCCGGACACAGGGCTTGATCCCAGGACCCCAAGATCACTACTGGAGCCAAAGTCAGCTGCTTAACTGACTGAGCCACCCAGGTGACCCTTCTTTAATTTCTTTTATTGGAGTAAAATTATATGTAACATAGAAGTTACCATTTTAGCTATTTTTAAATGTGCAGTTTTGTGACACTAAGTTCATTCACATTGTTGTGTCACCCTTACCGGCTTCTACCTCTAGAGCCTTTTCATTGCCCTGACTGAATCTCTGTACCCATTAAACCCTAACATCCCATTTCTCACTCCCCTGAGTCCCTGACAACTGCAATTCCATTTTCTGTTGCTTTGGGTTTGACTTCTCTAGGTAACTCATACAAGTAGAATCATACAGCATTTGTCCTTTTGTGACTGGCTTATTTACTTGACATAATGTCTTTTAAGGTTCATCCACGTTGCAGCTTTTGTCAGAATTTCTTCCTTTTTAAGGCTAAGTAATATTCCCTTGTATGTATGTACTGCATTTTTCTTATTTGTTCATCCACTGATGGACACTTGGGTTCCTTTTTTTTTTTTTTTTTGGCTATTATGAATAATCCTGCTATTTCACCACTGTTTTATTGCCTTCTGAGGTCTGGACTTTGTTCCTGAGGGGTAGAAGGTTCTCATGGAGTCAGGTAAGACCGTGAACCCAGCCACTGATGCCAGGGAGCAGATACATAATCAAATCAGGCCAAAGGGCCTTTTGCACAAAATGGCAGGAAGACATTCTGTCTTAGAGAGCTAGTATTTGAAACACAAAGAAGTTTGCCAGCCAGAGAAAAATGGGAAATCCTTCTGTGCAGGACGGGAGTGTGAATGAGCAGTGAGGGAGTGGGGCAGCTTTGGTAAAGAGACTACTGAGGTAGATTTGTGCTATTTTGGGAAGGGACTTATGTGCCATATTATGCAATCAGAAAAAAACCCCAACTTTAAATTTTGAATAAGTAAAAAATTCACCTGCTTCAAAATTTTTAAAAGATTTTATGTTTATTTATTGAGAGAGAGAGAGTGTGCACATGTGCGAGGAGGGGAGCAGGAGAGGCAGGGAGCCTAATGCGGGGCTCCATCCCAGGACCCTGGGATCATGACCTGAGCCGAATGGTAAATTGACTGAACCACCCAGACACCCCCCCACCTGGTTCCAAATTTAGTTTCAGCAGGGGATTTAGTAAATAGTCTCTCTCCCACCCTTGAACTCCAGCCACTGTCTCATTAGGAAACCCATCGTTTCCCTCCTCGTAGGTAACCAGTGAGCACAGGAAATCCAGTGTCTTGGGTATGCTTCTAGAGGTGGGTTATGCACGTTCAGGCAGTATGTTTTACCCTTTTATATGAATGGTGACCTATCATACCTGTTCCTTGATTTTGTTTTCTCCCTTATCATACTTTGGAGAACATTTTTTATCAATGTATATTGAATCTTTTGACAGTTACATTATAATCCATTCATGATTGTAACATAATTTATGTAAGTAGGTCCTTATGGAAGGACCTTAGGTTATTTGTGATCTTTTGCTGTTTCTGACTGTGGCAATGAATGACACAGTTAGGTCATGTTATGCCTGTGCAAGTATATTTGTAGGGAAATTTCTAGAAGGGGACCATTCCAAGCACTGGATGTTAGTCAATGGAAAGATTTTATTTACTTATCTATCATCTATCTATCTAGCTAGCTGTTTGAGAGGGAAGGGGAGAGAGGCAGGGGGAGAGAGAGAATCTTAAGCAGTTTCCATGCCCTGTGTGGAGCCGATAGGAGGCCCAATCCCATGACCCTGAGATCATGACTTTGAGCCAAAATCAAGAGCCAGCCCCTAAACTGACTGAGGCACACAGGCGCCCCAGCAATGGAAACATTTTATATTGAGGTATAACACGGACAGTTGTGGGTTTGGGAAAGATAACCCTGGCAGTGGTGAGAAAGATAGGTTGGAGAGTGAGACGCGCATTGGTGGAGAGCCATCCATCCAAGAGATAGTGAAGGCTGCCTCCAAGTATTGGGGGAGTGCAAACAGAGACAGAGGGCCAAATTCTAGAGAGCCTCTTTATTACTTCATACTTGGATTCACAGTATTCTCAATTTCAGAAAAGCACCAGTAAAACAAATTGGTTTTAAGGATTATTTTATTAAATACATCATACATGTATCTTTTTGATTTCATATGGAAGGAAGAAAAATTATATACAGTGGCTAGTAGCATGGATCTACCTGTAGAGATCTTGGAAGAAAACAGAAAAAGATCAAGTTGAAGTGGGAGCTTTAAGGAAAGGGCTATACTTGGCCTTGAACTCAGGTATGCCAGGGGTTTTTAACCACTCCAGTCTATATTCCAGGCTGGCATGGACAGATACCTGTGCTAAGATGTTAGGCAAAAAACAGTAGGGGATATATTTAGAATGATCCCATTTTGTATTATCCTATATGTGGAAGAGCATACGCTAAAATGTACTGGGATTGAGTGGTGGGATTTCAGGATACCCACTTTTTTCCTTACCATAATTCATGTTTTTTCCCTTAACAATGAATTTGTATCGCTTTTGAAGTAAAAAAAGATAAATCCAGTATTTTCCCACATCTTTTTCTTATTACTGTTTGCACTGTTCTCAATACTTGGAATCACCCTTCCTCTCTTATTAAAATGTTGATGTCACTTTCTCCATGAAATCCTTTCCAGGCTGCTCAGTGGAAATTAATCTCTCCCTAAGGCTTGCCTGTGTTTCCTATCAGATACTGTCATGAATTAGAGGTCCTTATGCGCATGTGTGTTTGTACTCCTCTTCCCTCCAACCTCACCCACCTTACAAATACGAGTTCTGGAAGGCATGCAGTATTCTCACACGGTGGGATTACTTGCACTTGGGAGATCGTGTAATGCTAAATCAGTTAGTTGTATTTGCAGCACTGCAGTTTTTTCTCTGTCAGAGGGGGAAGAAATAGATATACATTCCAAGTCACAGTCAGCAGAGTGATTTTAAAATTCTGAGTGCAACGATGTATCTATATGCCCCCGATGAATACTGTTTCCTAATTTGAGAAGGCTGCTGAAAAGTCCCTGGAGAACAAGGAGCCATAAATAAATAAACATCATCTCTAAAACTGCTATATCTGTTGCATCTCTAACATGGAAATTTGAAAGTTACATTTTGCCTGAAATATACCAGAGAACTTTTATCTTTGAACTGGGTGCTCCAACTTGGGCTGTTTTTTCTGAAGTTTCCATACACAGGCAAATTCCTCAGTCTACTGCAGTCTTGTACTGACAGCACTGATGAACGGGAACGCGAAATCCCCATCTTCCCCCTTCTTGTCCAGAAATTGACTCCTTTTATTATGTTTGCTGATAAACCTTTTCCTCTTCCTTTTATCTTTTATTGTTCCTCTTCTTCTTCTTCTTCTTTTTTTTCCGAGTAGTGTTCTGTGGATCTTTCCTTCCGTGTCTTTTTTCTTCTTCTACTTCCTCAAAACTACCAGTCTAGATTAGGCTCTAGTAGTATTCTTCCTTGATAGTTTCCTACTAGTCTCTCGCTCCCATCCATTACTGCCAGTTTACATAGTGAATCTAAGTACTTTTCTTGCTCAGAAGCTTGTACCTCCTCCAATTGTCTTCTAAATTAATCTAATCTTATTCTACCTCTTGAGGGCTATCATTTTAAAAATGAGAAAATGCATTCTTAGATGTGATCAACAGGGTGTCTGAAGCAGGTACCTTTAACAGCGGAAAAGCCAACATCAGAATCCACTGCTGGTCCTGCCCCACCATCGTGCCCCTCCCTCAAAGCCTATACTAGCCCAGTGAGACTCCTTGGCGTTTCACGAGCACATTCAAGTCCTTCTCAGTTTTGGTTCCCTTCCTTCCTCTTTCTTTCTTTCGTTCTTTCTTTCGTTCGTCCGTCCTTCCTTCCTTCCTTCCTTTGTCTCTCTCTCTCTTTCCTTCCTTCCTTCCTTCCTCCCTCCCTTCCTCCCTCCCTTCCTCTCTTCTTTCCTTCCTCTCTTTCTTTCTTTTAGATTTGTTTATTTATTTGACAGAGAGAGACACAGTGAGAGAGGGAACACAAGCAGGGGAGGTGGGAGAGGGAGAAGCAGACTCCGCACTGAGCAGGGAGTCCAATGTGGGGCTTGATCCCAGGACCCCGGGATCATGACCTGAGCTGAAGACAGATGCTTAACAACTGAGCCACTCAGGCGCCCCTCTCAGTTCTGTGTCTTTGCATATACTGCATTTCCTTCCATCTAAGATACCTTCCTCCCTCCAGAAAATCTTTAAGGCTCAGCTCAAATACTGAAGACTTCCCTAATCTCAACAACTGGTCGTACTGTCTGTCCACTTACCCCCAGTAGTGTTATGTTCTATCTCCTTGTCGACATTCATGTAGTGCTGATGCTCTTTCAGGCCATAAACTCCCGAATGTGTCTTTTTGTCACCTGCACGTGGCCTTACACATAGAATTCTCAGGATGTAAATTAAAGAATAAATTAATCTGAAAACATCAGGACACAAGAGATGCCTTCAACATCTCTAGTTTATGTCTATTAGAAAAAAAGATACACCACGGAGTAATATTTTTGATGAAATCAGCTGTATAGAAGAATTCATGGTGAGTTTACCTACAAAATATCTACCTAGCAATTGATGATGTATACCCTAGGGAGAACTTGGGTTTGTCCTGAGGAAGAGCAACTAATTATGTGATTATTTTTTAAGATGAGTGTGTATGTGTGTGTGTGTGTGTGTGTGTGTGTTTGTATACATATATATATATATGTTTTGTTTTGAGAGAGAAGGGGAGAGGGGGAGAGGGAGAGGTAGAAAGAGAATCTTTTTTTTTTTAAATAAGATTTTATTAACTTATTTGAGAGAGAGAACACCAGCAGGGTTGGGGTGGGCGGGGAGGGACAGAGGGAGAGGCAGACTCTCCGCTGAGCTAGAGCCTGATCTGGGGCTTATCCCAGGACCCTGGGATTATGATCTGAGCCAAAGGCAGACACTGAACCCACTGAGCCATCCAGTCGCCCCAACACAAATATATTTATTGATTACTAGGCTTATGGAAATTTGCCTGCTGAGGAGGGAATTCACCTGTTAACTTCAAATTCAGCAGTGATAACCTTTGTTGATGTCCAGGGATTCTCTGCTGTTATAGCTTCCATGTAAATTTAGTTTGGGAAGTTTTCCAGTTATGAACCAATATCAACTTCTGCTGTTCTGGAATGAACCATTAGGAGTGAACTTAATATGTGGTGGTGACTGAAGATAAAAGGGTTGGAGTTAAGTGTAACTTAGGTTAGGTGCTTTGCCAGCACTGACTTTTATTTTTTTTTTTTTTAAAGANTCCCAGGACCCTGAGATCATGACCTGAGCCGAAAGCAGAGGCTTTAACCCACTGAGCCACCCAGGCGCCCCAGCACTGACTTTTAATACTTAAAACAANAACTTCTGCTGTTCTGGAATGAACCATTAGGAGTGAACTTAATATGTGGTGGTGACTGAAGATAAAAGGGTTGGAGTTAAGTGTAACTTAGGTTAGGTGCTTTGCCAGCACTGACTTTTAATACTTAAAACAGCATTAGTAACAACAACAAAAAGATAGACGAATGGTCTCCCATGATAGTGTAATTCTTTCACTTCTGACTAATTCTGTTTCTTCCATTTGCCCAAATGGTAGTAAGTTTTCTAAGATGGTATAGCCAGAACTTACTAAAGGGTGTAGTTATCTGTGGCAGCTACTCAACAGGGAGGTTGTAGTACTGATCTTTTGTATTAGTAAGCGAGTGAAATGAAAGGAAATGAACGTAATATTCCTGTAAACGGCTTCTGATCAAACCGAGGCTGTGTCTGATAATCTATTCGTGTTGGATGCGGAGCAGTGATGAAATACAGTCCACCAGAGGCACAAAAACTATTGCTGGGGGTGGTTGACAGCTTTTTTTCTGTCTGTACATCTTGGCCAGTTTGGCCTGTGCTCTTATTTCACTTTTCAGCAAGTCTAGAATTGAGTCTTGCTCAGCCCATATGTAGTCACACTGACTATGTTTGTAGTCATTGAGAAGAAGAGGTAAAAACATGAAAAGTAAAAGCCTGAAGGTAAAACAGTGGGGGTTCATTTAGCGTAGGTACCATTAAACAGGTCTTTTCTGTGGGCATTTTAAATCGGCAGCCTTAACTACTTGCCACATGAAGGCTCTGAAACATTGGATTTCCAGTTCTGGCTGTTTGTAAGAAATGTGTTTGTGGCTTGAGCGGAGAAATAGAGTAATTTTGCTTCTGGCCCTAATTTAACGGGTCAGAGTGTCTATTACAGCCTGGAGCCAAATTTAATTACTAAATTGTAAAAGTGACTCTGAATGATCTCCAGTTAGCAAGCAGGATGGCTCCCAAGATTAGTAAAGACACTTAAAGACTTTTGCCATTGGGTTACTATTTCAAATTTTGACCACACCTGTAATTAAAAAAAAAAAAGTGAAAGGCAGGGCACCTGGGTGGCTCAGGTGGTTTGGTGTCCGACTTGATTTCGGCTCAACTCGTGATCTCAGGGTTGTGAGAGTGAGCCCTGCATTGGGCTCTGCATTCAGTGCGGAGTCTGAGATTTTCTTCCTGTCCCTCTGCCCATTTTTGCCCCTGCTCCTCTTCCCCTCTGTCCCTCACCCCGCTCATGTGCACTCTCTAAATCAATCAATCAATCTTAAAAAAAAAAAAGTAGGAGGTTACATTATTTGTCAGTCCTGGTTCAGTTTTAAAAACGAATGGAGGCCAGGTTGACTCAGTTGATCATTCCTAAACCAGTAACAGTTACGGAGCTGAAGCAGCTGCCTAGTGAGTCTCACCCATCCTGCCTGTGGAAACCTTCCAGCTTCTGGGAAGGGAAGCCAGACCAATTGGGTATGAGTTGATTAGACTGCAGCCTGTTGGTTTACATTTGCCCGTAGTGAGCCTGAAGGTTTTCTTGTCCTTGCCGTCTGATAGCTGCATGGAGTTACAGAATCATGCATATAACATGTGTAACATGTTATACGTAACATGTATGTATAACAGTAGGAAACATTACACATCGTTGGATCCCTCTCCCTTTTAAAAAATCCGCATACGTACCCAGTAGAGTGGTTTAGAATTAGAGCATGTGTATGCTGAAGTCAACACCATTATCCGAGTAATTTTAGGCAAATCAAGGATCCTCTCTGTGCCTCTGTTCGTCATCTGTAAAACTAGATTGTAATGGTACCTAACTCGTAGGGTTGTTGTTATAAAGATTTAGTGAGGTGATAAGGAGCTCCTCACTTACAGCATGTGCTCAATTAAAAAAAAAAAGTTTTAAAAAGGAGAAAACAGAAGTCACAAATGAATACCGCAACGGCAGAGGAGAAAAAGGGACTAATATTTATTTAGTTCCTGTTATCTTCCAGGCCCTGGAAGATACATATGTATTAGGTACATTTACATATGTATTACATTTTTTAGCCCCGAGAGAGATTTTGCTTTTCCCCTTTTACTGGTTAGGAGACTGAGACTCAAAGAGATTAAGTTACTTGCCCAAGGACACAGTATTAATAATAGCAGACGAGGAGGAGAGATTCATTCCAAAGCCCCAGTACTTTTCCCACAGCTCCGTGTTACCTTCCGCTATGTCCCCAGTTTTCCCTACATAAAAATGGGTTGCATTTTGAAACTTCATCTACAGATTGGTTTGGAGTTATTTTTAAATAGGGACAAAGTTACGAATGGTGGCTGCATACCCAGACTTCTCTGGAAAAGCTACATCGTTATTGAAATTCTGCTTATTTGTGAACTAAAACTGTTAGGAAAAAATGCATTTGCAATTCTGGCTGTTAAAGCCCAAAAACAACAAAAAAGTATATTTTAAATTCTGCGGAGTAATAGTTCTTTGAGAAAAGCCGATTTGGTTAGAGAACAGTAAGAAGAAGATGGAGACTGGGTGCTGGCAGGGCCTTTGGGATACTTTGAGAGACTGCACATTTATAGCACAGAGACAGCCTATATTTGATAACACTTTGGTGATGTACATAGCACATCCTTATACTTATTTCCTTATCATCATGTGTGAGGCATAGAGGACAGGTGGTAGAGTCGACCTAATTTTCCTTGGCAATAGTTAGGTTTCTTTTCTTCGTGATTTCATCCATTTTTTTTTTTTTAAAGGAGCCTCGCTAGTCACTTTAATAGAGGATTGGCTTGTAAGTATATTGAAGAATGAATGAAATGAAAGAATGTAGGTCTTCCTGAGTTAATTGTGCAGAAATAGAAGGAATTAGAATGGAGTAAAGAGTATATGTGGGCAGATATGAAAGTGGTAGAATCAAATGTTAATTTTGCTTTGTTTTTGTTGGCACTTTTTTATTTTTATTTTTTAAAAGATTTTATTTCCTTGAGTGGAAGCAAGAGAAAGATTGCACATGCCTGCACAAAAGGGGAGGGGGACAGAAGGAGAGGGAACGGGACAGGCAGACTCCCTGACGAGCATGGAGCCAGATGCAGGGCTGGATCCCAGGACACTGAGGTTGTGACCTGAGCCGAAATCAAGAATCGGTCACTTAACAGGCTGAGCTATCCAGGCCTCCCTGGTTGGCACTATTTTTTGAGGACTTTGTCAGTCACCGTGTGTCATGGCTATGAGGAAAGAACAATCCAGAACCGACTCTAATGGAATCGTTCTTTACGTGAAGCATCTGCTGGAGGTTGTATTCACATCATGTGATGACATTTTCCCCCCCACCGGTATTTATGACTCTGTGATAGTCATTTAATTGTAAGTCTAGTGCGACTACTACTTTAAGTATAATCTTTTTAATGACTGAAAAAATTAGAAAGACTAAAGCAGATTGAATGAAAAACAACCCTTTTATTTTCCCATAATTATTGCTTACTTTCCTGTTACTAAACATAGGACTAAATGGTGAGAATTGGTGAGACTTTATGTGAGGTAGTATTTGCTTCTGTATGCTTCAAAACAAAATAGAAATTGCTTTAAGTAGGATTTGGTATGCCACAAACGAGTGTAGGAATATTTGTCATTTAATGTCTTGCTCTCAAATTAGGAAGTGTACCTAAAAACATGGGAAATGGAGCCAAAAGGCTTGGGTTCACATTCAAGTCCTGCAGCTTTCTTAGAAAACTTACCTCTTTGAGCCTCCTTTCTGATGTGATGCATTTGGATTAGACTGCCACATTCTTTTTTTTTTTCTCAAGATTTTATTTATTTATTGGAGAGAGAGAGAGAGAGAGAGAGGGCACAGAGGGAGAGTGAGAAGGAGAAGCAGCCTCCCCACCAAGCAGAGAGCCCAACACCAGGCTTGATCTCAGGACCCTGGGATCATGACCTGAGCTGAAGTCAGACACTTAACCGACTGAGCCACCCAGACACCCCCTAGATTCTTTTTTACTCTGAGATTTTCTGTGAAATGGAAGGAGCATATTTTGTCACTTGAGAGGCCTTGGGAGAAAGTGGGTGTTGGGAAGAAGTTCCCTGTGCTGTTGACGTGCCTTATTACTAAATTAGTGGCCATCCAGAGCACAAGTGTAGTAATTATGAAGTGTACAGAAGAATCCGGAGTTGAGGGAGAGAGTGAAGTATGGTATTTGCAAATTGGAAGCCTGCCCTTAGCATCTTCACGAATAGGAATCTGATGAGCAGACTGTCCTGCTAACGTTTATCTAGTCTTAACTGATATAGTCAGTCTTATGTTGGGTTACAATTAACAGCTGCTGCCAAGGCAACTTAACACTAGTTCTGAGGAAAGTGTGTTGCAACAAGTAAGCTTGCTTGACACTAGAACTTGCTACTGACGTGGTTCGTCTACTGTTTATCTCATGTGATTGTATTATCATTGATGCATATGTAAATTCAGTTTTTTGCGGTTGGTCATAATTTGAACCTTTTAGGTACTGGTGATTTCTCATTGCTTTGTAGATTATTACTTACCAAGAATATTGTTGACCCATTTTAGAAATTTAGTTTATATTTTTCTGATAATGAAGGCAACGTGTAGTCATTTTTTAAAAAGATTTATTTATTTTAGAGAGGGAGAGAGAGAAAGCAAGCATGAGTGGGAGGAGTAAAGGGAGAAGGAGAGAGAAGACTCTGGGCGGAGTCTCAGGGCTCGGTCTCACAACCCCAAGGTCACGACCCTATTCGAAACCAAGAGTCAGCCACTCAACTGACTGTACTACCTAGGTGCCCTCATACTCTATTTTTCAATATCTGGAAAGTACAGAAAAAGATTAAGAAGAAAATAGAGATCATCTGAAATTCTACTTTCTGTTGTGCTTCCTTCCAGTCTTTTGTTTTGTTTTGTTTTAATGTGGATATATATTTGGGGGAGAGTGGGATATTTCATTAGTGAGATAGGTGAGGCGTAAGTATAATTTCCCATGACACTCACGATGTCTGGAATCTTGCCTCATGCACTGTGCTAATTAAGAACTGAATGTTTTTGTTAATCAGCTAGCACAAACCCGGATGCCTACACAGCCAAATAGGTAAATGTGTGAATCAGACCAGTTAGAGGACACTGGAGTAGTAGGGACTGTGGTAAGCTGAGAAATGCAGGACCTGATTGAAGAAAACTGCTATCATCTCCAGCTTATATTGTTACCATATAGAATCAGAGCCTAGTGTTACCAGATCTTCCTGATCTCCAATAAAATCTAGAAATCTATATTTCTTTTTATTTTTTAATTTTTATTTTAAAAATAATTTATTTATTTGAGAGAGAAAGCTAAAGATAGCAACAGAGATAACGAGACAGAGCACAGGTGGGGAGGAGAGGGGGAAGCAGGCCCCCCGCTGAGCAGGGAACCGGACACGGGGCTCCATCCCAGGACCCTGAGATCATGACCTGGGCTGCAGGCAGAGGCTTAACTGACTGAGCCACCCAGGCGTCCCTATATTTCTTTTCAGTGGGAAGTTTTCCATTTAAAAAAATACTGTGCAGATCAAACAAAACAGGTCTGTGGGTTGCACCTGGCCCAACACTGCCATTTTGTCATTCCTAACGGAAATGCTTCTCTTGGTCTTTCTCTCGTAGCTCTCACAAGAAGAGCACTTTTTTTTTTTTTTTAAAGATTTTATTTATTTATTTGACACAGAGAGAGAGATTACAAGTAGGCAGAGAGGCAGGCTGAGAGACAGGGAGAGGAGGAAGCAGGCTCCCCGCTGAGCAGAGAGCCCGATGCGGGCCTCGATCCCAGGACCCTGAGATCATGACCTGAGCCGAAAGCAGAGGCTTTAACCCACTGAGCCACCCAGGCGCCCAAGAAGAGCACTTTTATAACAGAAAATATTTAGAGGACTTGGATGAGGAATTTCTAAGAGTGGCTTCAGGAATTTTCACTCTGTATAGACACTGAGAGGGTTGCCTAGTGTAGAAATGATAAATCCAGATACCCACAGTGACCGGAAAGTGACATCAATGAGTGAAACGGTCTGGATGTTAAGGTTATAGGGAAGGGTACAGAGAGTATATGTCCTATAGGGGACGTTTGGGTCCTCGCAAATTGTTCCTTTGCTGAAATGTGATCTGATATGGACGAATCTTTTGATATTTCAAGAGATGCAGGATTTTGTGTCTTTATGAAATTTCTTGATTTCCAAAAAAATGTGGCCAAAACAAAAATTACCCTTGGCCCAAATTCTGCACAGAGGCCACTAGTTTATAACTTGTGGTCTAGATCACTGTTTCCCTAAGTATATCCTACAAATCCAAATTCCATCATAGGTTAGTAGGTATTAAGAAATAAAGTATTTGGAAAGTGGTGGATTAAATAAAACATTTCTTGACTGAAGGTTATCTTAGATCCTTAAACCAATGTTTTGTAAATTCCTAAGAAGATAGAGCTCATAGACCCCACAGTTACAGTTAATATCTCTGTTCTATTCATTTACCTCACCATCCCTCTTGTCTCCGAGGAAGAAGTGACTTCCTCCTGGTAAACGTTAGTCTCTCTACTTGTTCTCCAGGTTCTTTCCCTGCTCTTCAGAGACCTTGCTTCATAATCAGTATCTCGTTTCCTGCTTCCTTTCCTTCAGCCTATCCACATGCTCGATTTTCTCCTATTTAAACAAAGTAGGAACCCTTTCCTTACAGCATACATAAAAATAAACTTCAAGTGGACTGTGGACCTAAAATGTAAGAGCTAAAACTATAAAATTCTTAGGATCAAATATAGGGGTAGATCTTCAAGACCTTCGTTATGCAAAGCCTTCTTAGATACTATATTAAAGCACAAGCCACAAAAGAAAAAACAGGTGAGTTGAATGTCATCAAAATTAAAAATTTTTGTGCTACAAAAACACCATCAGGAGAGTAAAGACAACTCACAGACTGGGAGAAAGTATTTGCAAAAGACACGGAACTAAAATTGTAATTAAAGTATGGGTAAGGGATCTGAATAGACATTTCTCTGAAGAAGGTGTATGAATGGGCGCCTGAGTGGCTCAGTGGGTTAAAGCCTCTGCCTTCGGCTCAGGTCATGATCTCAGGGTCCTGGGATTGAGGCCCGCATCGGGCTCCCTGCTCGGCAAGGAGCCTGCTTCCTCCTCTCTCTCTCTGCCTGCCTCTCTGCCTACTTGTGATCTCTCTCTGTCAAATAAATAAATAAAATCTTTAAAAAAAAAAAGAAGGTATACGAATGGTTAATAGGCACATAGAAAGATGTTCAATATCATTAGCCATGAGGGATATTCAAATCAAAACCACATGAGACACCACTGCGCTAGGATGGCTCTGATAAAAAAGATAATAATATTGCTGAGGATGTGGAGAAATGGGAACCCTCATACATTGCTCTTGCTGCTGGGAATGTTCAATGGTACTGCCTCCTTGGAAGACATTCTAACAGTTCCTCAAGAGTTTAAACATAGACTTACCATGCGATCCAGCAGTTCTCTTCCTAGATATGTACCCAAGAGAAATGAAAACAAACATCCACACAAAAACATGTACACTAATGTTCATAGCAGCTTTATTTATAAGAACCAAAAAATGGAAATAATCCAAATGTCCACCAATTGGTGAATGATAAACAAAATGTGGCATAGCCACATTTGTCAATAAAAGCAATTATTTATCAATAAAAGGCAATGAAGTACTGATATATGCTCCAACATGAAAGAAGCCAGTCACTAAAGGTCCTTTATTGTGTGATTTCATTTGTATCAAAAATAGGCAAATCTGTAGAGACAGAAAGTAAATTACTGATTGCCTCCTGCTCGATGGGGTTGGAGAAGGGTTGGGGATAAATGAAAGGAGTAACTTCTGGGTTTCTTGGTGGGGTGATGAAAATATTAAATTAATTTAAATTAATTAAATGGGGTGATGGTTGCACAACTCTCTGATTATATTAGAAACCATTGACTCTGGCAGTTGACACTAATGACTCACTCTCACATCCTTGAAACTTGGTTCCTTTGGCTTTCATGGCATCCTTCTGCCATTCCCCACACACTGCTCTCAGACGTTTCCTTCTCAGCTCTTTTCACCAACTTACTCTTCCACCCGCTGCAATCTGATTCTTCAGTCCAGGCAAGTAAACCGAGGAACCATCTCTTCGGTTGCTTATGGAACATTTGCTTATCTCCATCTAAACACCCCATGGGTTGTAATGAGCTTCCCTCTCAGATCTGGTTGGCTCTTCCTATATTAGCTCTACACCCAAGTCCATTTGAGTCAGGAGGCCGGGCGTCATTCTAGATCTCTCCTGTACCCTCCACGTGGAGTGTCAAATGAGGTGCAGCTCTTAAGTGTGTCCTCCTATCCATCCATACCTTAGCTCATCTGTACTCTTTATCTTTCACAAAGACTCTAAGCTCTGCAAGTTCAGGGGCCACATGTATTTTCATTACTGTCTATAATACCTGGTACCACGTATGTTATATAAATACTTGATCAAATCAACTAACATGTCAGCTTGTCATTGTAGTTTTTTAAATCTTTGGTCCATTCTTGCTGCTGAATTTTTCTTACTGAGATGCAAACCTAATAATGGCTTTTGCTTGGAACCATTAGATAAGTTCCATTGCCTAGAGAATAAAGTCTAAGTCCACTGCATAGAAGGCCCTCCCTAATGCCCTTCCTGCCTCTCCAACTTCCTGTCCTCTCTATACCTCCTCCCTGTGGATCTGTGTTCCCTGAACTGGCGGTAGCTTCACATACGCTGCCCCGCTACTGGGAAGCTATCCTTTCTTCCGCAAATCCTATTACTCTTGGAGAACTCTTATCAGCCTTTCTAGAGTTTCTTTTCCTTTGTGAAACCTCTCCTGCCTCTTCGATGCAGAGCTGAAGCTTGGACGTTAACTCTATTAGAGCACACATTGCACTGTGTTACAATGATTTGTTTAAGCATTTGTCTTGTTTTTATGTGAAGGGCAAGGACTGAGTCTCATTTATTTTTGTATTGCTGTCACACACAGTGTTGTTCCTGCCACATAGGAAGTACTCAATGAGTTCTTGATTAAATGAGTGAGTTGGAAATCAGAGTAGGTTAGAGAGTCCTAGTTTTTCCTGAATATACGGCTTTTTAAATACCCGACTCTAGTATATCATCTGGGAATGATGTAAAAGGTACCGTAGGGGTGCGTGAATCCCAAGTCCCTCACCACCACAGGAAAACAACCAAAAATGTTGCTGATGGTGGGCACGTATGTTATTATCATCCTTTTGTGACCCAGATGTGGTTCTGGACACAGCTGCATGTCATAATGGCCATTCACTGTTATGGATTGATCAGCCTAATACTTACAGTGTAGAAACAGTGATTTGAGCCAAACTAAGTACAGGCAGATGGGTGCACATTCCCTTGTCAGGTCCCAATCAGTTGGTCTCCATCAGTTGGCTCCATAGCTGGCCTACTGTAACTTTAACTGTACGTTAGGCTTACATTTTCATTATTTGCATCTTCTTGTCCAAATACATTAGGGACTTGTATTGATTATCATCTCCCTGCATCCTTTAAATGTGATGTTCTATGTTCTATATACTTACACTGCACAAATCTGTAACCCAAGTCCTCCCTGATGTGTTTTGTCTTCCTGTTTTCTTAGTTTAGCTAAGGGAGACATCTACATTAACATATTTTTTAGTCTGGGTAATGACTTGAACCAGCCAAGCTTTTTTTTTTTTTTTTTCCTTTTTGCTGGAAAGAAACCAAATCTCTCTACATTACTGAACCAAATTGAGTAGGTTGTGATAAAAGGAGTAATAATAACAACAGTAGAAGACAAAAGGCCTCTCACATGGAATTTTGAACTAAAGTCACATATTGAACAAAAGATATTTAAATTAACTACTGAACAAAGTAAGAGCTCTTCAAAAGAAACAGGGCTTCCTGCCAAGCCCCCTAAAAATGCCCTCAGGCCTCTTACTCATTCGCTGCCATTATTTCAGTTTATCTGTCTAAGGATGCTTTATTTCTTATCTCATTCTCTTCCCACCACCTAGCGGACACATAGTTGGCACTTACAGCCTGTTGATTGAATTGAGCTGAATTGGGCCTCAAGAGTTAGAGGCAATTCTCTGAAGAAAAAATAAAAAAGAAATAGTTTTAGCAGTGAATAGAACCAACAAATCTTAATTTCAGCAATGGAATAAAGCTTGGAAGTAATAAAATGTATTTACTGTAAAGTTAGATTACTTTGAAAGGGTTGTTTTTAAATGCTGATCTGGAAAACATGCTCAGAACTTAGACTATAACTAAGACTATTTGTCATTCTTTTCTTTGCCTTTTTTTTTTTTAACCCTTTAACTATGGGTCTTTTTTTCAGAGAGAGTAAGATTTAAGGTTAAAAAGTCAGGTATCTACTTAATCTCACAATCATAAAGTATATAGATAAAATATACAGGAAGTGAGAGCTTTTAAATTTTGCATTTGTTAATCATTTCATACCTTGCCTTGTTCCTAAAAAGAATTTGAGGTTGTAATGAGGACCTACGGTAGAAAAGATAAAGGTAAATTTCCTTTGTCAGAGAGTTAAAAGGGAGTTTGGTCAACCTACAGTAGACAAGTAAGGAGATAACTAAAGAGGTCACATTGCTTAGAAGAAATATTTGAGTAATTATATGATTTATTTGAGGTCACATGACCATTATTAGCTAAGCTGGAACTGGAAACCAAATCACCAAATTCCTTTGCATGTGTTGTTGTTCTTTATTTAAATTTATTTTTAATTCATTTATTTGAGAGAGAGAGCAAGAACAAGAGAGAGCAAGTATGAGAGGGGGAAGGTCAGAGGAAGAAGCAGACCCCCCCTGCTGAGCAGGGAGCCCCACACAGGACTCGATCCCCGGGACTCCAGGATCATAACCTGAGCTGAAGGCAGATGCTCAATCAGCTGAGCCACCCAGCCACCCTTCTCATGCATGTGTTCTTAACACGTATGTAGCAAAAACATTTGTCTTAACTAGTCGAGTGTTTTGGTGAGTGGTGCTGCACAGGTTTGAGAAGCGTTTGTCACGATTATTACTGACCAGGGGAGTCTGGGTGGTTCAGTTGGTTAGGCATCAGACTCTTCAGTTCTCAGGGTCATGATCTCAGGGTCATGATCTCGGGTCATGGGATTGAGCTCCGGTCAGGCTCTCTGAGCTCAGCGTGGAGTCCGCTTGTCCCTCTCCCTCTGCTCTGACTCTCTCACTCTCGATCTTTTAAATAAATATAATAACACCTTTAAAAAATTATTACTGACCTGCTTGTTTGCAAAGTGTAGCCTGTATTATGAATCATACGCTTCCCATTGTAAGACTGACCTCCAGGAGTTTGTTTTTCCGTAAGTCATGAAGATTCCTACTAGTTAACAAAGAGCATTTTGTGAATTAATCCCCTTCTTAATTGTTCTCCTCTTTTTACTTGGAAAAAATGGGTGCTAAAAAAAACTATTTATGTTTAGATAGTGTGGGGAAGGAGGAGAAAAGCACATTTCCTGGTCGATGGCTTAAAAATGACAAGCTTTGCCTTGGCTTTCCTAGATACACTTTGCTAGTTGATCACAAATAGAAGATGTCTTTCTGGTCCTGCATATCTTTAGGAACTGCCTTATTTGGAATTTCTTGAGTTGATCCTTTAGTGATAGAACATTGGCTTGGAAAGCTCTGGAACAGAGGATGACAACGTTTGAATAAATAGGCAGGTTAAGTTACATAATCCTCTGCCTTTGCTTGGCATACAAAGCCCTTCCCATGGTGACTGGAGCTTTCCTTTCTAGCCTCATTTCTTTTGCTGAGGTGCAACCAGCCTGTTTTTCTTGTCTAGTCAACCATGTGCTCAAACCCATCTGAGCCTTTGCTTGTTTTCTCCTTTCTGCTTGGGCTGTCTGATCCTTCTCGTCTCCATCTGGCAACCTCTGCCTTTCCAGGCCCAGCCTGGAAAGAGACCACATAGCAAAGGTAGAAATGAAAGTTAATCCAGCAGCTGTGTGAAGAGTGAATCAGAAGAAGGTAGTCTGGAGGCAGGAAGGCCAGTTTTAGGAGACAGTGAAAGTCCCACAGACCTCACCTGTGCAATATAGTAGCCAATAGCCACGTGTGGCAATTTAAATTACAATTCATTGAAAGAAGCCAATCTGTAAAGTGTACATACTGGATGGTTCTGACTACGTGACATTCTGGAAAAGGTGAAACTGGAGACAGTGAAAAAGATCAGTGATTGCCAGGGATTTGGGGGCTGGGATGGGGTGAGTAGCCAGAGCGTGAGGATTATTGGCATAGTTCTCTCTATGACACTGTCATGATTGATACACGTCCGTATGGATTTGTCAGACCCATAGAATGTACCAAATGAACTGTCATGTAAACTGTGCATTTTGGGTGATTATGATGTAGTCAATGGTAGGTTTACTGGTAGTAACGAATGTACTTCTTTGGCGGTGGTTGTTAATCGGAGAGGCTGTCATTGTATGGAGCCGGGAATGTTTGGGAAATTTCTGCACCTTCCCCTCAATTTTGTTACAAACCTAAAATGATAAGAGAAAAATAAAATCTCAATTTAAAAAACTAAGATTAATTAAAATTAAATGAAAAGTAGTAACTCAGTTCTTCAGGTGCACGAGCCGTATTTCAAGTACTCGATAGCCGCATGTGGCTAATGGCTACTGTATTGGGTAAGATAGTTTAAATATCTATCTTAAAAGATAGATATTTCTATCATAAAAGAAAGTTCACGTTGGACAGCCTTGCTAAAAATCAATTCCTCGAGTGAAATGGCATTCATTCTACATAGTTATGCTGTATGTGTTGTGCCTTAAAAATGGGATCATTTGTTCATTGTACCTAACTTAATTCTGGACTAAGTGTATGAAGATCAGTAATTGTGGATATTACCACAAGTATGAATGCAGCTTAGAATACTGAATCAAATTTAGTGCCTGTCACTTAAATACTTAAAAATAGCTTCTGGATAAGTGGCCTTGAGCACTTTTTTTTTTAAGGTTTTGTTTATTTATTTGAGAAAAAGCAGAGAGTCAGAGGGAGAGGGACAGGTAGGCTCCTCGCTCACCAGGGAGTCCTACTTGGGGCTCGATTCTAGGACCCCGAGATCAGACCTGTGCCCAAGGCAGATGCTTACCTGACTGATCCACCCAGATGCCCGCCTTTGAGTAGATTTTTATGATCTACTTTTCCTTCCCCACCTACCCCTACCCTTAAATAAAGAGACATAAAATAATTAAATAAAAATTCATTCTTTAGTAATTACCTCCACTGGGGTCAGAATAGTGGCTATTTGAGAAAATGTTTTAATGGTTTGTTGGGCGTACTCATGATTGTTTTATTTTTTGATGATAAATCGTAGCCATATATCAGTCTTCTAGTATTGTCGCCTTCAAAGACCTTTCACTTACTTGATCTAGAAGTTATTCCTGATTTTTTCCCCCTCAATCTACTCCTCTTCCACTGTACCTCCCAGTCTAAGCGCCGGTCCTGTTCTTCCTCCAAAAGAACGAATTCTCCATTTCCACTTTCATGGCTTGTTTTAAGGCCTTGCCCTCTCTCCGCTGGATGACCGCCATGGCCTCCTAACTGGTCACCCTGACTCCCCTTGACCGCCGAGATCACTTTGCCATGTAACAGGCAAAACGACTTTTTTTTTTTTTTAAGATTTTATTTATTTATTTGACAGAGAGATCACAAGTAGGCAGAGAGGCAGACGGAGAGAGAGGAGGAAGCAGGCTCCCCGCTGAGCAGAGAGCCCGAGGGCCTCCATCCCAGGACCCTGAGATCATGACCTGAGCTGAAGGCAGAGGCTTTAACCCACTGAGCCACCCAGGAGCCCTGCAAAATGACTTTTTAAAAAGAAAATCAGATCATATCAATCTCCTGTTTAACACTCCTGCTTCTTACTGTGTTTAGAAAAGATTCCACAGATCTTAACCTGGCTTAAAGGGCTCTTTGTGATCTGGCCCTTGCCTTTTTTCTTCTTTTTAAAGACTTTATTTATTTATTTGACAGCGTGAGGGACAGCACAAGCAGGGGGAGGGTCAGAGAGAGAGGAAGAAGCAGACGCCCCGCTGAGCAGGGAGCCCTACGTGGGACTTGATTCCAGGACTCTGGGACCATGGCCTGAGCCGAAGGCAGACGCTTAACCATCTGAGCCACCCAGGCGCCCTGGCCCTTGCCTTCTTATCCAACCGTATCCCCACACCTTCTCCCCTCACTGAGCTTTAGCCACTCTGGTCTCCTTCCGCTTCCTTGAATATTCAGACTGTCTTGCAGTAGGGTCGTTTTCTTGTTTCTCCCTCTAGAGTATTCTTTCCCAGCTCTTAGGTGAACGGTTTCTTCTCAGCTTCAGGGCCTTGACTCCAGTGTTTACTTTCTCACACAGTACCTACTTTATCCACTCCTCCCGAAGTAGGCTCCCTCTACTCCTACCCCATACTCTTTATGGCATCACACTTACCTGGGATGATTTTGTTGGTTTATTTATTTACTTGTGTACTCTCTATCTACTACTGGCATATAAGTTCCATGAGGGCAGGGGACTTATTTTTACTCCCTGCTCCACCTAGAACAGTGCCTAGAACAGTGCCTGACTTACATAGTTGTACTCAGTCAATGTTTAATAATGCTGAATAACTGAATGCTTCTTAAAGGATATATAAGAGGAACTCACGCCTCTTCCTCCCTTGCTCTCTCTGTCTCTGTCAAATAAAAGAAATCTTCATGTGTCTAAATGTGAATATCCTTCTAGGCCCTTTATACTTTGTATGAACCAGTGACTTTGTTGCTGAACTTCATTTTTTAGTTTATGAAATCATGGCCCACAGCTTTTTGAATGGTTGATTTTAGTTGGAAAATATAGTGAACAATACATCTGGAAATATTCTGTCATGTTTTGATCTGAGAAACTCTAGAGAACCAGCTGCTGACTTGAAAGGCTTTTATTATGATACAGAGAGTCTATTGTCTACAAAAGTACTGGCTATTACACAGTGGTATATGTGTTTTGCTTTTTTCTGAGCTTTTAACTTGAGAGGAAAAAACTTGTATTAATTAACTTATGCATGACTTGTATTCCCTGAGAATAGTTTATTGTATTTTTTTTTAGCTGATTTACTGTACACTTAGGGATTTTTCTTACTCATTTTTCTTCTTTAAACTCGATCGAAAGTTAAATGGCTAAATAGTAGGATGGAGATATTTTCCATTCTGGGTTTTAAAAATTTTCACAGATTTCTGCATTAAACTGTGGTTTATTCTTGTGATTTAGCACTTTCACATAGCTTTAGATTGATAAAATGGGTGAATTTCCCCATACGCTATATTCAAGTGTAACCTCTTTTAGAGTACTTTAGGGTATGTGATATAAATGTAGAGAAAGAAAACTTGACATCCAAGCCCTACATAGGAATAATCTGGAAGAAAACGAGTATGTATAGCATTTGTGGTACAATAAGTACATCTGCATATATACACAGTCTAGGTAGTGTGACTTTAATATTTTGATATATTTATATATTTTTAGCTATTACTATTTGAAAGATTCATATGAAATGACATAATTACTACAGTTATTTGGTAGATAATTGCATCTAAATAACCTTGAGCAACATTTTAATATTACTTTTTAAATTGTAAAAATTGTATCTTCAGGGCGCCTGGGTGGCTCAGTGGGTTAAAGCCGCTGCCTTCGGCTCAGGTCATGATCCCAGGGTCCTGGGATCGAGGCCCGCATCGGGCTCTCTGCTCAGCAGGGAGCCTGCTTCCTCCTCTCTCCTCTCTCTCTGCCTGCCTCTCTGCCTACTTGTAATCTCTCTCTCTGTGTCAAATGAATAAATAAAATCTTTAAAAAAAAAATTGTATCTTCACATTTCAGAAAATTAGAATATAGGATATACAGATACAGAATTTCCTAAGCATCATTATAACCGCTGTTAAATTTGTTTTGTATTCTTTCAGTGTTTTACTTCATGCATATGGATTTTTTTGGTTTCTTGTAATCATTCTATGTTTATTTTTATTCCTTTTAAGTGAAATATAATGTCATAAACATCTTCCTGTAGTGTTGAGTCTTTATAACCATTGTTTTAATGGTCCTATAGTACACTACCTAAAGATAAATCTTAATTTACTTAACTGTTCTTCATTATTGGATAAGTTATTTAAAAAACATTTTAGCTTTTATAACTAACATGATAGTGAATATTTTTGTAAATATTGTTATTACCACATTTGGTATTATTGCTTATAGGGTATATTCTCATTAGTGGAATTCCTAGATATTTTTTTTATTTCTTAATTCATACCAGCAAATGCTTTTCCAAAGAGAGTATGCCAGTTTACAATCCCACCAGAAGGTTATAAAACTATTCCATTGTAGAATTCAGCATTATATATTATTTTTTTATAGTTGCTCTATAATTAGGGGAAAAAATCATATTGTTTTAGTTTGAGTTTATTAGATGACTGGTGCAGTTGTATATTTTTGTTTGTTTGGTTTCTAGTTTCAGTATCATAATTGCTTCATACTTTTTTCAGTTCCAGTAACATCTGTTTTTTTCTGTATAGACATTTTAGCCTGCTTACCTTGCTTGATTCATGTAACTTCATGCATTGTTTTAGAGATATAGGGGTGCCTGGCTGGCTCCGTCAGTAGAGCATGCGACTCTTGATCTTAGGGTTATGAGTTCAAGCCCCACATTGGGTGTAGAGAATACTTAAAATAAAATCTTTTAAAAAAGAGAGATATAGCAGTTTGTCAAACATACACACATATATCTCAGTGAAGAATTTCTCTCTTTTTTTTTTACTGTGCTCAGTGGTGCCTTCAAATGAATTATTCTGAAGAAGGGATGATACATTATGTTTTTACTCCATATTGTTGTCCAAGTATATTGTGGAAGCATATATGGGCACAATTTTGATAATTTCAAAAATCCAGAAATTTTCTTTGAATCCAGAAACTTCAGTGATAGATTGTATGTAACATATATGTTTCAAATATGTTCAAGTAATAGGTTTTAGAAGTCTGAGAATTTATTATTGAATTGTGAATCTTTTTTCTCCTGTAGGTTGGAAAAGAAACTGTTCAGACCACCGAGGATCAGATTCTGAAGAGAGATATGCCACCAGCATTTATTAAGTGAGTAATTAAAATATTCTTCTCTTGCAAAGCAGAATAATCCTCTTGTTAGGAAAGAAAATTAACTGATTCCAGCGGCAACTCTTTTTTTCTTTTTAAGTATTTACAATTGAAATTTTGACTTTTGATCTTTTAACACTCTGGTTTTCTACTGTTGATTGTATTCATTGCTGTTAGGCATTTTTGACATAATAATTTTTAATATAACTATGAGTTCTGAGTTTTATTGTCTGGAAAGGATTCAGAAACATTCTGACCTTCGCAGGCATGAATCTAAGTAATATGCTAAACACCTTTGCTTGGAGATCAGAAAATAACAATAGATACAAACTTTAAAAAATTAATTGCAATATATTTCAGTAGCACTTTAAATTTAAGTTATATTTACATATCATCCAAACTCCTACAAATAATTTGCAGATCTTTTGGCCTATCCTGAGTATAAGCAGAGATGCTAACTTTTGACTAGTTAAAACTTTGTCAAGTTCTTGATTATGTTGTCTTTGATCAATGGCTTTGTTCTGTGGCAGTCAAGGACTATGTAAAAGTAAAGACTGATGCATAAGGCAAAAAAAAAAAAAAAAAAAAAAA
>LNAC01000047.1:1460118-1505927 GCA_002007465.1 Ailurus styani | reverse complement strand
AAAAAGAAAAAAAAAAAAAAAAAAAAAAAAAAAGTAGAACCTCTACAAGTCAAGAGTAAGGTAAGTCTGTTCAGTTACCAAAAAAGAAGGGCAATGGATTTGAATAGGCCCCGCAAAAGAGAGGAAACCTAAATGGCCAAAAAATTATGAACAGGTGCTCTATCTCATTAGTCATCAGAGCAGTGCAAATTATTCCATTATAACCTCTAAATTAAGAAGCCTGATAATAGAAGTTGTTTATAACGATGTGGAACAATGGAACTCTCCTCCACTGCTCCTGGGAATGTAAATTGATGCAGCCACTTTGGAAAACAGTTTGGTGTTAGTCAAGTAGAAGACAGGCGATTCTTAGAGAAACTTATGCTCATGTACACTAGGATCTGTATATGAAAATACTGTATCAACATTGTTCATGATGACCCTCTGGTTTATTTATAGTAGAATGGATGAAAACAATTATAGTATAGTCATAAATTGGAATACTAATCAGTAATGAAAATGATTGATAATGTTTAATTTTATGTTATATGAATTTCAATTAAGTTTTAATTAAAAAATGAATGAATCTCAAAAATAATTGAGAGAGGGCACCTGGGTGGCTCAGTGGGTTAAAGCCTCTGCCTTCGGCTCAGGTCATGATCTCAGGGTCCTGGGATCGAGCCCTGCATCGGGCTCTCTGCTCAGCAAGGAGCCTGCTTCCTCCTCTCTCTGTGCCTGTCTCTCAGCCTACTTATGATCTCTCTCTCTCTCTGTGTCAAATAAATAAATAAAATCTTTAAAAAAAAAACTGAGAGAAATGAATGATAGATATGTAGGTACGTCCCGTTTATTTAAAGTTCAAAAACATGTAGAAATAAACTGTGTTGTTTAGGGATGCCTATTTACATGGTAAAAAGATAAAGATAAGGAAACTGATTGTCAAAGTCAGGATAGTAGTACCTCTGGGAGGAAGGAAGAGGATTCTACTTGGGGAGGGGCACACAGGGGCTTCTAAAATGGTAATAATGTAAAAACAAACAAATAAAATGGTAATGTATTTCTTGACATAAGTGTTGAGTTACATGGGTGGTTGTTTTATTCTTTATATTATACATATGTTTTACACAATTTTCTGTATGTATGTTACATATCACAATTTTAAATAAAGTGAGAAGTATTCCTTTATTTTTATCCTCCTTATGTTCTATTTTCTTTGAACAGATGCAAAATTTCACCCATCTTGATGTCTTCTTATTTCTAACTTACTTGAGTCGGTGCTTCTACATAATGGTGTTTCTGTTAATTCTGTAAAATATTCATTTGTCAGGAAGTAAGGGGCCAGAAGCATCTGTTTTTCTATAGAGCCTGTTTTGTGGGAGTACCTTGTCTGATTTGCCTTCGTTGGACTTGGTAACCTTCAAGGTTTCTTTCAGCTCTAACCGATATGAGCCTGCTTTGTTTATGTGCCATTTCATCAGCATGGTAATTCTAAGAGGAGTCCTATGCTGTCATTAAACACTGTAGTTAAACTTATATTTATGTTACGTTAGAAACACAGGTCTAGCTTGTACCTGTTTGCCCCTTAGCCCCTGGAAGGTACACAGTGTGGTGAGGTAATATACAGGGGGTTTCAACAACAGTTGGATATTTGAACTACATAACCCTATAGAAAGGTCCTTTCAACCCTGACATTCAAGTCTATGAATATCATTTGGTAAATGAATTTCTTCAGGAAACTCATTTCTGCTTATTTCCAGAGATATATCCTCGAAGTATGCTATGTGCTCTCACAGATTTCCTTGGGAACTTAAAAAAATTAAGGAGTATGTCTTAGTTGTGATATTTTCAAACAAAATAAAACTTCATTGATTACCTTTAAATCAAGGTAACTTTAAAACAAAATAAAGGCTTTAAACTTTAAACAAAATAACTTTAAAACAAAGTAAAACTTCATTGATTATCCTTGGTGGTAACCAGGACACCAATCCCTTATTCTGGTAATTGGTTATTTTTTTATTTATTGGTAATTGGTAATTTAGAGAAAAAAATTAAGCATTTATTTGCCTTTACAGAGGTTCTTCGAAAAATTAAAAATAGAACTACCATATAATCTGGCAATTCCACTTCTGTATATTTACCCAAAGGAAACAAAATCACTATCTCAAAGATGTCTGCTCTCCCATGTTCATTGCAACATTATTTAAACAGCCAAGACATGGAAACAACCTGAGTGTCCATCAGAGAATGAATGGATAAAGAAAATATGGTGTTATATGTGTGTGGGTGTATATGTGGGGGAAGTGAATGAAGGTGATTGAAAGGCACAGACTTCAGTTACAAGATAAATAAGTCCTGGGGCTGTAACGTACAGCATAGTAACTATAGTTAACAGTACTGTATTGTGTACTTGGAAGTTGCTAAGGGAATAGATGTTAAAAGTTGTCATCTCCCTTCCCCCCAAACTGTAACTACCTTGCCTTCCGTGGACACACTCTCTCAGAGTAGCCTAGTGATGAGGGGAATTCTAACCAACAAATGTGGACTTAATGACAAAATTAGAAAGTCATAATTATGCAGTTTTAATTATGCATAATACAATCATGCAATTTTAAACAGTCGATTTGGGTAAGGATCATCAATAGGTGAAGCCATTTGGAGGTTTTAACCTTTATCCCACCATGGGGAAAAATCCTGATCTCCATGGGGAATCAGGGAAAAACACTATGTTACAATCAACTGAAAAATTTACTGAGCAGTGTTTAAAAAAGTACATAACTTAATATGGTACTTGAAAATAGGATAGAGTACAAACAATATGGCTATGGTTGTCAAACAGATTTGGGGGGGCAAATATTCCACAATTTAAAACATTATGGCTCTTCATGCTTTTCTTCCTTTTCTTTAGAATGCAAAATGAAGCAGAAAATAACTTTAGTAGATGCCTTGACTTGAAAGGGGAGGGGACGGAGAGGGAAACAGATGGAAGCAATTAATGACATCCTTGGAACTGTTGAGTAGGACATTCTTTTGGGCTGTTTGGTTGATGTTTGGAGGTTTCCAGGGCATGACAGAGCTTCCTCTGTCATCCACTTTTACAAAGACTTCTCAATAGTGTCTGCTTAAGCAACACTAAAGAATAAAAGATGTTTTAAAAATTTATTCTTAGATTAATTTCTGCTCCTAGAGTGTTAGAATGTCAGGACTAGAGAAAACAGAACTCTCCTGGCCTGTAGATAGGTTTATACCTAGGCAATCTGATATATGTTTAGAGATTTTTTTCAGGGAAAGTTGTATTTTCAGGATTTTTTGACATTTTTAGGATGGGGGAGTTGTCAAAGTCACACATCATAGTCTATTTGAGTGACTGGCAGTTAAGGGCATGTTGGTATGTTGGAGAATGGGCTTATTATCGGTTAAAAATTATATATTTGAGTTATAACTTTTGCTGAGGGGCTTCTATTGCTTGGGCAATTCCTTATTGTAAAAGTGAGAACATTATAATATAGAGCAAAATTTGCACTGTTACAGAGAGGCTTTCTCTTGGGTGGAGCAAAAGTTATCTGATCTCTAACTGCCCTGGCAGATAGCGTTGACAATTTACTAATTTTACCCAAGATTGTAATAATAGCCACACTGTTGCACAGGAGGTTTGGGGTTGCGTGATGATTGCTACAGAAACTGTCTCAATCTTCATAAACTTGAGGAGTATAACGGTCATGCTGTACTGTTAGAATATTGGTTAGATTTGCATAATATTGGTTAGATTTTTCCTGTAAAAAGTCATGTGTTCCCTTAGAGACTGTCAGCAGAAGAGTATTTTGCATCATTGTCAATCATCATCATTATCAGGCAGCAGCAGTTATGTGTAATTGATTAATGAGCTAGACACACTAATTGGTTAATTAAGTATTTATTGATTACCTTCTATTATGTCTAGTACACCACGTGCTACATAGGATGGCCATTCTTACCAGTGTATTATGAGCACTTGTAAGATGTATTGTAAGTTACTTACTAGTAGTGATGAAATGCCAAAATTTGCAAATGCTTTATTTTTTTAAAATAAATTGAGCACATTGAAAGTCACATGTATAAAAACATCCCTCTTATTCCTGTTTACTAGGTAATTGTTTTTTTCTTTTAGTTTTTATTGAACTATAATATATTCACTTGCTTTATATTATGCTTTTTTAAAATAGGAGAGATATTAATGAAACTGTAGCTGTTATGGCTGGAAATTGTGCATAATCCCAGGTGCACCCATGGGGGAATGTCATACATATGGCTTTCTTTTTTTTTTTTAAAGATTTTATTTATTTATTTGACAGAGAGGGGGAGGGAGAGCACAAGCAAGGGGAGTGGCAGACAGAGGGAGAGGGAGAAGCAGACTCCCCTTGAACTTGAGGTCTTGATCCCAGGACCCCAGGATCACGACCTGAGCCAAAGGCAGACGCTTAATGGACCGAGCCACTCAGGCGCCCCTGTGTGGGTTTTATTCTTCTGTGTATCATGGAGGAACAAATTTCTGTTGCAGAGAAATTTTTTTAAGATGCATTAAGAAAGGGGTGCCTGGCTGGTTCATTTGGTGGACCATGCAAGTGATGATCTCAGGGTTGTGAGTTCCAGTCCCATGTCGGGTATAGAGATTGTTTTTAAAAAATAAAATCTTAAAAAAAAAAAGAAGTAAAAAAAATGCTGTAAGAAGTTATAAACTGAAAAGCTGTAACACGGAGGGGCACCTGGGTATTACGGTCGGTTAAGTGTCTGACTCTTGGTTTTGGCTCAGGTTTGATCTCAGGGTTGGGAAACGGAGCCTGGTGTCTGGCTCCTGCTTAGTGTGGAGTCTGCTTGAGTTTCTCTCTCCCTCTCCCTCTGCCCCATCCCACCACTTGCATTCTCTCTCTCAAGCGAGTAAGTCAATAAATACGAGCTGTAATGTAGACTTTCACTATATAATAGGAATTCAGAGAAAGTGCCATCCCCGTAGGTAGGAATAGAAGAGGTTGCATGTAGGAAGTGGGGCCTGGGAAAGATAGATGTGGGGAAATGGAAAATACTCTCGTTGGAATGAACTACAGAGCAAGTCATGGGGCCTGTGAGGAGAGGTACCGTCATGTTGGGAGTGGTAGGAACGAAGCTGAGGTAAGTTCTGCAAGGTGATAAAGGTGCTTGGAAGCCAGGCAGAGGAATTTGGAATTGGGCAGCAGAGGAGCTTTGCAGTCCTTGAGAAGTAAGATGACAAACTGAAAGTGATTTTTCATAATTCAGAGCCAAATACTGGATGAATAGTAGGGGCTAGTGAAGGAGAGTAAGCTCCATGAACCTATCAGATTCATTGTCTGCCATTGTGGATTTACTGCAGATGGATTCCTACAGGTAAAAAATATTTATGGCAAACTATTTTATTTGCCTTGAAAAAATTGCTGTTGTAGTGTACAATGGAATTTCATTCTTCTTTCTGCAATGGGGCAGAGATGAAAAGGGAGGCAGTTTTTGGACCCTCTCCAAGGGTGTTCAGTATCTGAATGTATGAAAACGTGTCACCTGTGAGGTGGTCCTTGTTCTGTGAACTCCTTAAAAAGGGCAGCAGTGGCGTTGTCTGTTGGCAGGCAAATGATAGTTTGATTTAGAACTGCAGTGTTGCCACTTTCTGTTCAGTGTCGCTCTGAACAGTCTGCTTGAAATCATCAAAACTTGGGTTGATTCACTAGCTTGGATCATTTTTGAAACATATATTGGCCTGTTGAATAAAAGAATGTTCCTAAAATACTATGCGATGGGTTTATGCACTATTATCGATCCGCATGATTACCATTAATCCTATTTCCTAGAAAATCGCCCTGTTTTAACTCTTAAACTTTATTAGGTGAGCCCAGTTAGAGTACTATTTATACAATTTTACCTTGATTGATATTCATGTACTACAATGAAGAAATTTGAAAAGGGTGAAACATGCTTACACTTAATTTAGATCTCTCTAGACCTAAAATAGTGGTGTCATATTTTTAGGCCGCCAGCCCTTATATTTAGCTTTTCCTTTGCTTATGATCTTGAACACTCAGAATAATCTGTGGTGAAATTTGTTTTTAAACACTCTTCTCTCTCTCTTTTTAGAATTAATTCTTAGATCATACCATTCAATGCACTTTGCTTATCTGGGACTAATGTGTGATTGTAATGTTTTATTTTTTAAGATGAGTTTTTTTTGTGATCCTTTCCATTGCTATTTAAGAGAAGATTTTTGTTTCTTAACATAGATAATCAAGGCTCTGTGAGGCAATTATTCACATCTGCTGGCTGACTTACTGCACTTTTGACCTAGAGCAAACACTCAGACTTTAAATAGTTCACCTTTGAACTTGCCACATTAAACATAATTGGGTACTACTGTTTTTCACGGAGTTTCTCAAACAAAAATGATTTAAGTTTTAAGTCTTTTCAATAAAGAACTCTGAGTCAGTATTATTAATTTGCAGAAGAGTTCCAAACAATTTGGCAGGGATTTGATCCTTGGTTTACTTTGTATACTCTTTCTGATTAAGAAATAAACCAAACTTTAAACGTGTAATCCTTTGGTTTCTATTTCTCCAGAGTAATCAAAATCGTATGATTGAAAGGAACTCAAGGGACCAAGGAACTCCTATTTATCAAGTACATGTTATTGGGCCAAGTACTTACATATTTTCATCTTCTGAGAACATCAACTTTAGGGTCTGGATAAATTCATTTTACAGGTAAAAAACTGAGGTTTGAGCAACTTTAACTCACCCAAGGTCAGCTCAGCTTGTTATGTGGAAGGACATGCTTCCCGTTGGTGGTCTCATGGCTTCCGAGTCCATGTTCTTCCCACCATCGGACCTTCCACGAAGTCATGTGGTCCATCCTTCTCTCTGAGGCAGTGCTAAATTTACACCACTCATAGAGGATAAGAGTTTACAGTTTTCATAAGTATTTCCACAGGAGGAATGTTACAGATGTAGTTTGTGATGTATTGCAGTGTCTAGCCACTCTTAAGACGCAAAGAAGTTAAAGTCATAACATTTTAAGGTTAAAAGGAGTCCTAGAGATTATTTACTCCAACTGCTTTATTTTGTAGATGAATGGAGGTCATTGGCTGTGTCTGCTTTACTGCTGCAAACCAAACAGAAACACTATAAAGAATTTAGACGGAAGTATTCCCTTAATTATTACCTTGACTATATAGGTCAAGTCCCAAATCAAGAAATTCTCAAGATTGGAATTTTTTCCCCCACGTCTGTTTAAAATCTTTATTGTTCTTTCCTTAGTACAGCAAAAGAACCTTATAAAAATAGCTCCATTTCTTGAGTACCTTTTATGAACTGGGTACTTTAAGTTGTATCCTTAATTCACCTCATGTTGCGGTTGAGGAAGCTAAGACCCAGGGAAACTTGGGAACTTGTTGCAAAGTCTCCCAGGTCAGCAGTGGCAGAGGCAGGATTCAAACCCTGGCCTGACTCCCACGCTGTGCTCATTCCAGTATGCTGAGACTCTTTCTCACTTCATTACAGGAGCTTCTCACGGCCTCATAGTTTTTGTGAGGGTTAAATGAGTGAGATAATGTATGTGAAAGTACCTGGAAAAAAAAAAAGACATTTGGTGATTATTAGCTTCCTTCCTTAGCTTCTCAATCTTTTTTTCTCAGTCCTTTTCTTCAAATAAACTAAGTTGCTTTTTTAAGCTTTTCTCAGAGAAAACTTTTCCCCAATTTTTTTCTCCTATGGTAAGGTCTTTAAAAAAACAAAACAAAACATGATTGCTTGTTTTTATTTAAAGCTCTTTCTGTATCTATTGAGATGATAATGCAATTTTTATCCTTTATGAGATAGACTGGTCTACTACATGAATATAGGTGTTTTTTTTTTTTTAAAGATTTTTATCTTTATTTGTCAGAGAAAGAGAGAGAGAAGTAGACAGAGGAAGAAGCAAGCTCCCTGCTGAGCAAAGAGCCCCATGCAGACTCGATTCCAGTACCCTGGGATCATGAACTGAGCCAAAGGCAGAGGCTTAATCAACTGAGCCACCCCAGGCATCCCTGAATATAGGTTTTGTGATGGTAAACCATCTTTGTGTATCTAGGATAAACTGTACTTGGTTGTGATTTTAAAAAAGAAAATACAGTGCTAAATTCAATTTGCTAATATTTCAAAAGGATATTGCTTCTTTGTTCATGAGGTATCTTGATCTATAATTTTTTTGGTCTGTTCTTATCCAGTTGTGGTGTCAAGGTTATTTTAACTTCATAAAATAGGATCTTTTTCTAGTTTTTGAAACAGTTTACATAAAATAAACATTATCTGTTTTTTGAAAGTTTGGCCAAACTTGCATATAAAACTTTGGGTCTAGTATCTTTTGAAAGAAGAAACTTGATTACTCATTCAGTGTCCTTTTTTTTTTTTTTCCCCTTTATCTAATTCCAGTCTTAAATTCGTTTTGAGTCAGCTTTGTTAATCTGATACTTTTCTAAGAAGTCATCCATTCATCTAAGCTCACAAATTTATTAGTATGAAGTTCATAGTAACCTATTACTATTTTTCATCTGTAACATCTCTAGTTATATCACTTTTTTTGTTCAGTATTATTTATTTCTGCCTTTTTTCTTATTACTCTTTTAGAGATTTATGTTTTATTATATTCCCTCAATGGTCTATTTCATTAAATTCTTTCATATTAGTTATTTAAGTTTATTGTTTGTTTTTTAATTGGAGTTGACACACAATGTCACATTAGTTTCAGGTGTACAACAGAGATTTGACAAATTGATACGTTGTGCTGTGGTTGCAAGTGTAGCTACCATCTGTCACCATACAACACCATTGACTATATTTCCTATGCTATACCTTTTATTCCCATGACTTATTCACTCCATATTAAGTTTATTATTTAAATACCTTATTTTTAATATTTCAGTCTTTATGTTTAACCTTTCTTGTTTTTAAATAAATATATTTTAGGCTCTTAATTTTAAGTTCTACTACAAGTTTGGAAGCAGCTATTGGTATGTTGTATTATTCAGAGTATTTAAACTAAAGAAAAGGACAAAAACAGTTTACCCATTTCTCTCACCCCAACTCCTGTATCTGGCAACCAGCAATCTCTTTGTATCTGTGAGGTTGGTTGGTTGGTCATCCATCCATCCATTTGATTGATTTCACATATAAGAGAGATGATATGGTATTTGTCTTTCTCTGTCTTATTTCACTTACCATAATGCTCTTGAGGTCCATCCATGTTACAAATAGCAAGATTTTTTTCCTTTTTTATGGCCAAATAATATATAATTATATATACCACAGTTTCTTTATCCATATATCCATCAATAAACACTTAAGATGTTTCCATATCTTGGCTATTGTAATAAGTAATACTGCAGTGAACATAGGGGCATAGATCTTTTCAAGTTAGTGTTTTTGTTTTCTTTGGATAAATATCCAGAAGCAGAATTGCTGGATCATATGATAGTTCTATTTTTATTTTTTAGAGAAACCTCCATACTGTTTTCCATAGTGGCTGCACCAGTTTGAATTCCTAGGTTAGAAAAATCAACGTCAAGACCTGTGTCAAGGAGCTTACCATTTACCTTGTCTCCTAGGAGTATCATGGTTTCAGATTTTATACTCAAGTCTTTAATCCATTTTGAGTTAATTTTTGTAAGTGATGGAAGATAAGGGTCCAGTTTTGGGACACCTGGATGTCTCAGTCGGTTAAGCATCTGATTCTTGATCTCAGCTCAGGTCTTGATCTTGAAGTTGGGAGTTCAAGCCCTGCATTGGGCTCTGTGCAGGGCATGGAGCCTACTTAAAAAAAAAAAAAAGGTATAGAGGTCCAGTTTTATTCTTTTGCATGTGGCCTGTCCAGTTTTACCAACACTATTTATTGAAGAGACTGTCCTTTCACCCTTGTATATTCTTCACTTCGCCATAAATTAGTTGACCATACATATGTGGGTTTATTCTGGACTGTCTGTTCCATTGATTTATGTATCTGGTTTTAAGCCAATACCATATTGTTTTAATTACTATAGCTTTATAACATAGTTTGAAATCGGAGTGTGAGCCTCCAGCTTTGTTCTTCTTTCTAAAGATGGTTTTGTCTATTCAGGATCTTTTTTGGTTCCATACAAATTTTAGGATTGTTCTATTTCTGTGAAAAATGCCACTGAAATTTTGAGAGGGATTGCATTGAATCTGTATATTGCTTTGTGTAGGATGAACATTTTAAGGATAGTAGTTCTTCTAATCCATGAGCATGGAATACCTTTCTGTTTATTTGTGTCTTAAATTTATTTCACTAATGTTTTGTTGTTTTCAATATATAGGTCTTTCATCTCCTTTATTAAATTTATTCCTAGGTTTGTTATTCTTTTTGATACAATCGTAGGTGGAATTGTGAATTTTCCAGCTAGAAACTTTAATTATTATTATTAATAATATAATAATATTATTATTATTTTAAGATTTTATTTTTAAGTAATCTCTACACCCAGCGTGGGACTTGAGCTCACAACCCTGAGATCAAGAGTTGCAAACTCTATCGACTGAGTTAGCCAGGAGCCCCTAAATATCATTGATCAAACTTTTTATTGCCTTACTGTTTTGTCTATTTGAACTATCAGTTTATGATGAAGTATGTTGAAATCTCCTATAGTAATTGTAGGCTTGTCCCTTTTTCTCATAATTGTCAGCTTTAGCTTTATATATTTCAAAGCAATATTATGAGTAGTAAGTGGTTACAAGGTTATAATTCTCCTGGGTCCTAAATTCTGTCAATTATTTTGTCATTTACTACCCCCCCCTTTTTTTTTAAAAGATTTTATTTGTTTATATGACAGAGAGAGAGAGATTACAAGTAAGCAGAGAGGCAGGCAGAGAGAGAGGAGGAAGCAGGCTCCCCGCTGAGCAGAGAGCCCGATGCGGGCCTCGATCCCAGGACCCTGGGATCACGACCTGAGCCGAAGGCAGAGGCTTTAACCCACTGAGCCACCCAGGCGCCCATTTACTACCCCTTTTTAAAAAAGATTTATTTAATCATTAGAGAGCGAGCAAGCATCTTCCTGTGCATGAGCAGGGGATGGGGCAAAGGGAGAGGAAGAGAGAGAATCTCTAGCAGACTCCTGGCTGAACATGGAGCACTATGTGGCCCGATCCTACGACCCTGACTGAGATCAAGACCTGAGCTGAAATCAAGAGTCAGACACTTGATTGACTGGGTCACGTAGGCGCCCATTTATTGTCCTTTTAAAAGAATGACTGTTGATTGATGTGAATCTACTGATGACTTGTACCTCCAGATTTTTTTGTAAACCATATCTTAGTGTTTGGCAGTTTTTTGGAATGGAATAGCCATTTCATTTTGTACGTAGATATTTATAGCCCTAACTCATTCATTACATTGTGCTGTAGAACCGTGATTGTCAACTTTTTTTAGCATAAGGACCTTCAGATAACAATAGTGAGATTTTTATTACTGTTTATTTAAGAATGTTTTAAAATAAAATTTTGTTTTATTCATCAAAATAGCTTTAAGATACATTAAAAACCTACTAGTATCTGTAAGACATACCTGATTCTGTAGTTTTCTGTTTCCGCTGTGATCCTACCATGAGAGGGAGGAAGGACCATAGGAGACAATGGACCTACAGGTAGCAGAGCTCTTGCCTGAAACTTGCAGGCTTGAATCTCCTCTCCCTTCACAGATGCCAGATTTGAACGGGGGGTGAAGGAAGTGGGGAGAAAGACTATGACTAATCATTTAGGCTTTAAAGGATTCAAAGGGTATGACTCATATTCTACCTCTCAAATAAGTGGCCTACCAAGACTTGAAGAGAGCATGTGGTTTGGGCATTAGTGACACTCTTAACCTTCCTTCCCAACATGCTTCCTCTTCAGTTAATCGTTCAGCTCTGGCAGAATCCTGTTTCGTTTGAAGACCAAGTTAAAAGTGGTCACCTGCTCTCCTACTCTCATCTGAAAGAAAAGATTTCAGTGAGCCGGTGGTGTTTCTATGTATCTTTTAGCTTCGGTATCTCAGTGTACATGTTCAGCAAAAAGAGATTGGTGTGGCCCTTAAAAGGTTTGAAGTTTTAAATATGACTCATTGTGGTTTCTGACTTTAGTTTTGGGTGTATATATGCAGTGTCCTATACTATTACTTAGTGAAGAAAGGGCTAGGAATAATTGGTGGATGAGGGCCTGTAGGATCGTTAAATCTGGGAGCACGGGGCTGGAACAGCCTGTTTTACTGTTATCACAGTGTACGTGCGGGTGAATTGCTACTGTGTACTTTCTACTTGAACTAGATTAAAGTTTGTCATTGTACTCAGTGTTCCCAACTCCCTCCTAAAAACTGTTAACTATTCTTGTGGCCTTCACTCAGGTTTCTAGATGACTAATGGCTGAGGATCCTTGACCTTTCTCAAAACAGCAACACCAGGACCTAAGTGTATTGGCCAGTCTTGGTCCTGGGATGCCAAAGAATGATTGTACTTTTGCGGTTTCAAACTAAAGTTCGTTCCAGATGGCGAGTATATAAAAGAAATGTTTGTTTTCACACATCTCCCTGAGACTTTTGTGATCTTCACGTCTATTATTTCTTTAAAAGTTGGATTTATTTATTTTAGAGAGAGAAACAGAGAGAGAGAGAGTGTGAGTGGGGAGAGGAGTAGGGAGAGAGGGAGAAAGAGAATCCTCAAGCAAACTCCCCGCCGACTGCGGAGCCCACTGCAGGGCTCTATCCCAGGACCCTGAGATCATGACCTGAGCTGAAACCAAGGGTCAGATGCTTAACCAACTGACTGAGCCACCTGGGCATCCCATTCACATCTATTATTATTATTACTTTTTAATCGTATGTATATATGCAACAGGATCTGAGGATGAAATGAATTGCTTATAGAGGCGGTACTTCTATAGGAGGGACACTAGAAAGGCTGAACTGCAGTGGCCGATGCCTGAAATTTCACTGGAGCTCATTCCTCAGGTTAACGATTTAAATGCTTAAATGCCTGGTAGGCATTACGGGGGAATTTTCATGGCCTCAACAGTCATTTTCACTTATCAAACGTTCGACCGAGGCTAGACTCTAAATATGGGAAAGCAGAGGGAGTTTGAGGGCCTGACCCTGACCCCATACGCTGGCCTCTCTGTTGGGCTCAGGCCTGCACTTCCATATTATTTTCAAATGATACCATATATGGAGTCATAGAGAAAAAGAGGGAGTCTTAAAGTTTTTTGTTTTGTTTTGTTTTGTTTTCAACTTAACAGAGAGAGCACAAGTAGGCAGAGCGGCAGGCAGAGGGAGAGGGAGAAGCAGGCTCTCCATTGAGCCGGGAGCCCCGTGGGGGGCTCGATCCCAGGACCCTGGAATCATGACCTGAGCCGAAGGCTGACACTTAATGGACTGAGCTACCCAGGCGTCCCAAAAGGGGGAGTCTTAAAAGAAGGTGTTGGAGTGCCTGGGTGGCTCAGTCGGTTAAGTATCTGACTCTTGGTCTCGGCTCAGGTCATGATCTCAGGGTGGTGAGATTGAGGCCTGCGTCAGGCTCTGGGCTCAGCAGGGAGTCATCTTGGGATCCTTTCCCTCTTCCTTTTCTTCCTCCTCTGCCCCCTCAATAAACAGACAAACAATTAAATAAATAAAATCTTTTAAAAAGATGTTTATCATGCAATTAAAATTATTAGATATAAACACTTAAGTGTACCACCATTTTTATGACCTTGTTCTTGCATTTCTTTATTTTGAAATACGATGGATCGGCTTCTCAGACTTGGAAGTGATCTGGGTCTTTCTTGACCTCTGAGAGACCCTACACAGATGGGAAGGAAAGGAAGTCTCAGCAAGGATGAAGATAAGAGCAGGAATAGCCTTGACAGGCAATTTGGCCTGCCAAATAATTTTGCCAAGGCCAGCCTGGTGGGAAATAGCAGTGATGGAGGTGCTGAGTGCAGCGGCGATGGGGGGAAAGCCTCACCCACCGGTTGATCATGTTCTCCTTCTTTTACCTCTTTCCTTCCTTTCTTCCAAATGTTGTTTTGTGTGATGGGTGTGTGTGTGGCCTGACCAGTTCTCTCTCTTGAAAGGACAGGTCCAAAGTGCAAACACCTGCTTCCTTGGGTGTGCTCCAGGGTACTCTGACTTTCATGAAATCAAATTTTCAGGTGTTCTGCTCCACAGCATTTAAGTCTTCAGCAAACAGAATGCGTGTGTGTGCGTGTGTGTGCGTGTGTGTGTGTGTGTGAGACAATGTGTATAACCTAAATGGCTTTACTGATTAAATCCAGATTTTACCAAAGCAGGGATTGACATAGGATGGTTTCCCCCACGACCCAACAGGTTTTTTGTTTGTTTGTTTTGCGGTAGGGTAGAAGTTTCATTTGTTGATGTTTCAGAGAGCTTTTCAGTTTTATATTATATTACGGAGCAGTATATGTCTAAATAGGCCCAGTGCGCTGTTTCCTTTACATTATTTTGTTCCAAAGCTCTCTCTTCTTCCCTCTGCTAAATCAGTGAGCTGGGATTTGCTGGGTGATTTTCGCAGGAGCAGACTGAGCGTGTGGCTTCAGAGTGAACGGGTTACCTGCACTTTGTGGTAGTAGACTGCCCTCTCTAGTCAAACCAGGTCTATGGCAAATGCAGGTTATTTTTCACAGAAAGGACTGTGTGTGCGCACACGTGCGCGTATGTGTGTGTGTGAGTGAGATAGAGGATATTATTCCATTGGAAAAACAACTCAGAGAGATGCTGTGCAGAGGATCATCTCTGTAAGTAGTGCTGAGCTTCTGAGGCAGGAGCAACCTTGTCTCCACCTTCCCCATCACCACTTTCCTTATCTCTCAGGTAAAAATGACTCTTCCCACTCTTATGTCCCCTTGGCATGTGCTCGATGTCCTTCTAAATACTAATGTATTTTTGTTTACACGTATGTCTTCTTCTCCTGAGGTGGTAACCATCTGAAGGTAGGGACTTAAAAAATACTTTGTTTTCCTAGCATTCATATAGCATGTAGCAGGTCCTCAATAGTTAGAAGAACAAATACATAAAAGAATTAAACTAAATAGAGGAACAAATACATGAAAGAATTAAACTAAAAGAACTTAAGATTGGATGCGGTCTAGTAGAACCTTTAAAAATGACTTATGGCAATCAACATAATCTCTGGATCTGTTTTTCTCTTATATTTCTTAAATTAATAATTTAGCATATGCTTAAGCTCCTTGATTCGTGATAATTTAAATCACATGGGACTGAGGAGTTTGGGATCTTTATAGATCTTAGATTGCATCAAGTTCTATCATGTGTAATCCTGGAAAGAATGGATTAGTGGCTTATGAGTGAACATATGTTGGGTCCTGTGAGGCTGTCATTGGTCCACTGATCTAAAGCATAAGAATTTTCTGTTAATTTAAGTTGAAGACTCAGTGGCAGAGAGAAGCTTTCAACTTGTGATAGTTGATTGATTTAAAGTGTCTAAATCAATATTATTAGGATATAGTCAAGTTATAATTATTTAGGAAGCAGACCTTCTCCCTACTGTCATTCTTTAAAATGCTTTCTAAAAAATTTAGATTTGTGTTAAAAAGTAGAAGATCACTTTAAGAAGTAAGGCAGCTTGAATGTTCTAATAAAATCTCATTTTCAGCAGACAAAACAGACTCCTATCGTTTCTAACCACTGGTTAGTCATGGTGGGATTTGTTGGCTTTTATGAATGCCATTAAATTTTAATGTACAGATCAGATGTCTTATTGTAGAAAAAATGGTACAGTGTCTGTTTTAGCCCTATCATTTTACCACACAAGGGAACCATTAGTGGAGAATCAAATTGATTCCTGCAGAGCTTTTTGATTTCATCATTTTTTTTTTCTGTTTCTTTTCTCCATGATGGTTTTCGTTTTTTTCCACATTTGAAACACTTATGCAGTAACTGGATCCTTGCAAGTAGGTGTAGCACAACCATTACATCCGGCGATTCCTAGGTTTGTTTGCTTTCATTTCATCAGCATTCATGGTACCTGGAAACAAAATCAAGTTTTGTGACTTTTTAAAGTTAATGATGTCTGTGGGCCTGTACTGGGTGAAAACTCACTTATTTGTTCATTCAACAAATATTTATTGGACATATGTGTCAGGCACTCTGCTTTGTGAATGCATTAATGAACAAGATAGACAAGGTTCTTGGCCTTGCTGATCTTAGAGTTTTGTGGAAAATAGAGAAAACTAGACTGAGAGGGTGTGATAGATCTCACGGGAGCACGTAGGAGAGGTTCTTGTAGATTTGGGATGGTTTCCTGACGGAAGAGTCATTTAAAGGCAGAATCTAAGAGAATAAGTAGTGGTTAGTCAAGCAAAAGAGGGAAGAGAAAGGTGTTTGAATTAGCGGGAGTTGCTATAAAAAAATCTTGAATCAAGATGTCAGTGCTCTTTCAGCTAATAGTCTTCAATGAGTGGTTGGCCATCCCTAAAAGATCTTTTGAAATACTTTTGAATATTTTAAAGTTTCATTTACAAATTTTTATTTATTTTATTTCCCTTTAATTCCAGTATAGTTAACATATAATGTTATGGGGCGCCTGGGTAGCTTAGTCGTTAAGCATCTGCCTTGGGCTCAGGCCAAGGATCTTAGGGTCCTGGGATCGAGCCCCACATCAGCTCCTGGCTCAGTGAGGAGTCTGCATCTCCCTCTCCTTCTGTGCGCTCTCTCTTAAATAAATAAAATCTAAAGAAAACCATACAGTGTTGTATTAGTTTCAGGTGTACAATATAGTAATTCAACACTTCCATACAATACCTGGTGCTCATCACAAGTGCACACTTTAATCCCTGTGAGCTATTTCACACACACCCCCACCTCCCCTCTGGCAACCATGAGTTTGTTCTCAACAGTTAAGAGTCGTCTTCTTGGCTTGACTCTCTCTTTTTTCCCCCCTCGCTCATTTGTTTTGTTTCTTAAATTCCAGAAACATTTTTAATCGTAAGTTTAACTAGTTGCACAGCATGTATTTTCTGCCATATTGTGTATTGAATACCTGTCTTAAATATGTTTCTATGTAATTTTGGTTGACTTGATTTATGGAAAATATCTACCATAATCATTGGCAAGGCCGTCCTTCCTCATTCTGTATCTAACCAGCTGAATCAACTTTACTTTTTTTAAACCTCATTTTTTAAAAGGTTCTTGTTTAGTCAGTTGTATTTTAAACATATTTAAATAATAAGAATTTTTTTATGTTTACTCACATAGTTAACATTTTGTTGTTTGTTGTCTTTTTTTTTTTTCCCTATAAATCCAAGTTTCTGTCTGGTATAATTTTCCTTCTTCCTGAAGACTTCCTTGAACCTATCCTATAGTTCAGGTTTGCTGCTGACTAATTCTTTCAGCTCTTACATATCTGAAAAAGTCTTTATTTCACCTTAATTTTTGAAATGCGTATTTCCTGGGGTATAAATGTTGAGGTTGACAGGTTCATTTTTTTCTTTCAGTGCTTCACTGTCTTATGGTTTGCATTGGTTCCAATGCGAAGTCTGTTATTCTTTGTTTCTCTGTATTTAAAGTGTCATTTTTCTCCTGCTACTTTTAATATTTTTTCTTTAATCTTGGTTTTAAGCTGTTTTATTTATGTGCCTTTAAGCAGTTTATGTGCCTTGTTGTAGTTCTCTTAATATTTTATGTGCTTGGGGTTTATTGAGCTTCTTGGACCTGGGGCTTTATAGTGCACATTAAATATAGACAAAGTTTGACCGTCATTTCTTCAAATATTATTTTGTCTTCCTCCTTCCTCTCTTTTGGGGACTCAAATTGCAAATATATGAGGCTGCTTCAAGTTGTACTACAGCTCAATGATTTGAATTCAATGACTTGAATTTCACGAATCCTTTTTTTCCTGCAGTATCTTATCTGCTAGTAATTTATTGAGTGGATTTTTGTATCAGAGACAGTTTTCTAGTTTTGTTTGAGGCTTGTTTTTATGTCTTTCATTTATCTATTTAATATAGTCAAACTTTCCTTTAGCTTTTGAACATATGGAATACAGTTTTAATAATGGTTTTAACGTTCTTGTCTATTGATTCTGTCTTCTCTGTCATTTCTGGGTTGTTTTGAATCATTGTTTTTTCTTTTCGTTGTGGGTGGTGTTTTTATGCCTATTTGTGTGCCTGGGAAATTACAGTTGGAGGCCAGTGTCATGTTATCGGTGTACCAAACACAACACAAATGTTTTGTCTTCTAGCTCTGGAGTTCAGAAATGCAAAATGGCTTAGTAGAGTTGTGTCTCTTCTGGAGGTTCTAGAGTGCCTGTTTTTTTGCCTTTTCCAGCTTCTAGAAGCCGCTCAAATTCCTTGGCTTGTAACCCTGCATCACTCTTACCTCTGCTTCTGTCATCATAGCTTTCTCTGCTTTTTTTGTTACATCGTAGAGAAATAATACCTTCGATGGGCAATAGCTGTCCACCTAGAAATCTGTACTACTGAAATAGTCTTTGAAGTAGAAGAAAATAGACATTTCCAAACAAACAAAAATGGTTATATGTTGTCACTATCGTTCCCTTAGTAGAGGAAATTCTGAAGAATGTAATCCAGACAGAATCAGGCGATTCTAGATGTAAGGTCTGAGATATGAGAGGGAATGATTAGTCTGTTAGTCGATTCAAACAAACTTTGACTCACACAGTCTAACAGTGTGATATCTAACGAGATTTAAAGGTTTGAAATGAAAGATAGAACATTTTATACACAGGAACAATGTAAACATAGAACAAAACTTGAAAACAATGGCAAAAAGCTTAGGAAATGGATGATTGGGAATTAAATATCCTAAGATTATTCTTTGTTTGGGAAGGAGATAAAAATATTGACTCATTTTAGATTTTTATGAGACTGATGAACTGCCACCTGTGTTAAAAGGATAGCTTTTGTTTTAGATTTGTAACATGCCAAGTATGCATGCTAAAATATTTAGGGTAACCACAAAAAGAACAGAGTGTGTAACCTTTAAAATTAGTAAAAGGAGGGCGCCTGGGTGGCTCAGTGGGTTAAAGCCTCTGCCTTCGGCTCAGGTCATGATCTCAGGGTCCTGGGATCGAGGCCCGAATCAGGCTCTCTGCTCAGCGGGGAGCCTGCTTCCTCCTCTCTCTCTGTCTGCCTGTCCGTCTACTTGTGATATCTCTCTCTCTCTCTCTCTCTCTCTGTCAAATAAATAAATAAATAAATAAATCCTAAAAAAAAATTAGTAAAAGGAATAAGAAAAAGGTGAAAAACTAGCAGTCTTCTCCTCCCCTCCCAAAAAAAGATAAGAAAAAGGGAAAAAATAAGTTAAAATTACAGGCTCTATGGAAAATAAGTAATAAGATATGAAAATAATTCTAGGGGCGCCTAGGTGGCTCAGTTGGTTAAGTGTCTGACTCTTGATTTCCACTCAGATCATGATCTCAGGGTTGTGGGATTGAGCTCCAAGTTGGGGCCTGTGCTGAGTATGGAGCCTGCTTAGGATTCTTTCTTTCCCTGTCCCTCTGCTCTTACTTTTCTCTCTCTAATAAAGAAAAGGAAAAAAATTCTTAAAAAAAAAACAAACAAAAAAAACGGGTCAGACGCCTGGGTGGCTCAGGCAGTTGGTGTCTGCTTTCTGCTCAGGTCATGATCCCAGGGTCTTAGAATCCAGCCCGGTCTGGCATCCTGCTCAGCAGGGAGTCTCCTTCTCCCTCTCCAGCTGCCCCTCCCCCTGCTCTTGCTCTCTCTCTTTCTCAAATAAATAAATCAAATCTTGAAAAAAAGGAAAATAATTCTAAATATACCTATAATATTAATAAATTTAAGTGGGCTAAATCATTAAGTTAAAAGTTCTTAAGCAGGGTGAAAAAATATATGCTATATGTTATTTAAAAAGATACATTTAAAACATAATGACAGGGATTGAAAATAGTCAAAGAAAACTGATTTGCAATGTTAATGTCAGACAAAATAGACATTAAGGCAACAAACATTGGAGAAATAGAGAGGTGTTACATAATGACAAATAGGTTCAGGTTATATAATAATTGTAAACTTATATGTACCTAAAAAGTTAGCTTTGGAGCGTCTGGGTGGCTCAGTCGTTAAGCATCTGCCTTCTGCTCAGATCATGATCCCAGGGTCCTGGGACCAAGCCCTTCATCTGGCTCCCTGCTCAGCGGCAAGTCGGCTTCTCCCTCTCCCTCTGTGATCTTTCTTGTTTTTGCTGTCAAGTAAATAAGTAAAATCTTTAAAAAAAAAAAGCTTCAATATATATATTTTCACATCTTTTTTTCAATGTATATAAAACACAAATAGAAATACAAGGAAATACAGACTAACCTGCTGTTTCTTTCACATCTTGGGGGGTTTAACCCCCCAAACCTTAAAAACCAAAAAATAGCAAGTGTTGGCAAAGATGTGTAGAAATAGAAACTTCTACAAAGCCAGTGGGAATGTAAGGTGGTACAGTTGCTGTGCAAAACAGGTTGGCTCATCCTCAAAAAAATTAACATAGACTTCTACTTGTAGGTATCTATCCAAGAGAAATGAAACCTAAATCTATGTGGAAATTTGTGTATGACTGTTAGTAGCAGCATTATTCATGATTCCCAAAAGGTGGAAACAACCCAGATGTCCATCAATACATGGATGGATAAGCAAATTTTCAAATTTTTGCATATATGCATATCATAAAATATTATTCAGGTATGAAAAGGAATAAACTACTGACACATCCTATAACCTAGATGAACCTTGAAAGTATTTATGCTAAGTGAAAGAAGCCAGACACAAGTCACATAGTCACAATTCACAAAAGTCACATAGTCACATAATTCTTTTTATATCCTCTATCCAGAATAGGTAAATTCATAGAGACAGCAGATTAGTGGTTACCAGGTGATGGGGGAAATGGGGAGTGGTTACATAATGGGTGCATTTCTGAAGCGATAAAAGTTTTGACCCAAGAGAGAGGTGGCAGTTGTTCATCATTGTGAATACACGAAATGCCATTGAATTGTATGTACCCTTTAGAGCAACTAATTGTGTGTTATGTGAATTTCACCTTAATTAAAAAACTATACTGAGATCCAATTTTGGTCTATCATAGTGGTGAGGATAAACTTAAGTTTGATTATATGCCGAGTTGTTGAGACTGAGGAAACAGGTACTGACGTCATCCATTGTGGGGGAAATGTATATAACCTCTGTGGATGGCAATATGGCAACATTGGTCAGAATCATAAATGTCTACACTTTTGACTCAGCAATTCCTTTCTGGCCCGTATCCTACAGACATATACCTTTTACAGTGACATTTTTCAAGGTGATTTATTGCAGCAGGCTAATAAATTATGGTCTAGTTATGTAGCTATATTAAAGAATGAGGAGGCTCTTTCTGAACTTTTATTAGAATATCTCTAAGTTAAATTAAGTGGGAAAAGCAGAATGCAGAGAGTATGCCTGGTATGATCCTATTTGTATAAAAAAGGTGGAAACCTGTTTTTGTTTCTGTATGCATAAAGTGTCTTATTTTGAAGGATACAGAGGAAATTCATAACATTGGTTGCAAGTAGATGGAATTTGAATGCCTAGGAGATAGTGGAAAGAAGGTGATTTTTCATTGACTGTCATATACATGAATATACATATTCTATAAGTTAAAATTAAATTTAAAAATTTAATTTAAAAATTAAAAAGGAACAGTAAACAACCAGTCCTATAATAGAGATCTGGAGCCACAGCCATGAGGTCTTGCTCTTCACTGATTCATTCATTCATTCATTCATTCATTCATTCATTCATTCATTCATCGTTACATAGGATCAGGTTGTCTGTGTTATTAAACTGTATTAACGTTAAGCTATTAATAACTGGTTCAGTTATTAATGCTAGTGACATTTTAACTAACAATATAGTTTTACAGTGTTGTTTTCAAACAGTCCAGTGGATTTGTCAAATCCATTTAGCTAGATGAATGGGAAATTTATGCATTACTTCATATTTTTTGTTTCCTCCTAATCCTTTGTGTTATCTGATTATTAAATTTCACTTAACACAGTGCTTTGGCATTTTAGTTCCCAGATATTAAATCCGAAACTGTTGTCAAGGATTTCCGTTCTTTGTGTAGTGTCTTTTAATGGCAGTGTGTATAGGGTGAGGAAGAAGAAAACAAAGGAGTGGCAGAGATGTATAGCAACTTAAAGTGAAAGATCTAAAACATTTTGTCATCATTTTTTGTTGCCAGGATATAACAAAGAACAAGGGCTTAGTGCAGTGAATGAGGTGAATGAGTGAATGAATGAATGAATGAATGAAGGGATGAATGGGTGTGTAGCCCTTAATTGTAGATTTTAAGAGCTAAAAAGTTAAGTCCTATTGTAAATTGGTCTTGGCTGTTTTCCATGTTGGCGAAAAAAAATGTGAAGGTGTCCTTTTACATTCTGTTTTGCATCTGCATGTCCTATTCTTCTGCTTGGTTCTGTCAGTGAGTTAACTCCGTGTTCCTCCCCACAGGGTTGAGAATGCTTGCACCAAGCTCGTCCAGGCAGCCCAGATGCTTCAGTCGGATCCTTACTCCGTGCCTGCCAGAGATTATCTCATTGATGGGTCCAGGGGCATCCTCTCTGGCACATCAGACCTGCTCCTCACCTTCGATGAGGCTGAGGTAGGCAATCTGAGGCCCATGTAGACCCCTTCCAGACCAGAGTCTTAAAGATGGTCTTACAGGTAATAATGGAGGATTGGTGATGAGTTAGGTTGAGAAAATGGTGAATACCTACCCAGCCGAATTAGCATGTTTTCCACTTACTGTTTACTCACTTGACTAAAAACTGAAATATATTTTCAGGTTCGTAAAATAATTAGAGTTTGCAAAGGAATTTTGGAATATCTTACGGTAGCAGAGGTGGTGGAAACCATGGAAGATTTGGTCACCTACACAAAGAATCTTGGACCAGGTCAGTTATGTCCAGTTTTTATAATACAATTTTATAATACAATTTTTTGTGGATTGTCTGATCGAGGCGAAAGGAGGACTCCCCCCTGCTTTTTGCAGAAGATAAGTAATGATGCATTGGCCTTTGACGTATCTCTGCTCTGTTGATAGAGCTGACACTGTGTTTCTACTGAGGAGATATCGTTGTCTCTGAAAGCTGAATCTGCTTTCTACAAATCCTGGCCCTGCCTAATGAATTAAACTAGACATTGCAAATGTTGCTGGAGAATGGAGGAAATACTTTTCTATTACTGTAATGCGTAAGGCCACCCTGAATTCTGACCCTTCCATTGCACATTCTACAGCATTCCTTCACTCTCTGCCAGCTGGCCTGGAGCTCTTCATGACCTCCTGGCTCGTTAATTAGCCACCTACTATTACGGATTCATGCCCTAGCCTGGGGCTGCATAATGTAATGAGACCTAGAAGGAGAGAGAGAAGAGCTACTGTGGCTAAATCTCATTTTGAAATGATTGTTTAGTCACCTGAGAATTGAATATTCAAAATACATGAGCAGATACCAGCCTTTTCTGTCAGAGCCACGTAACATGAACTGGAGGGTTCTTAAAGTATGACTGAGACCAGTGACAAGACACATCAGATGTTTCACTTGTCAGTTTTAAAGATCACATACCACCTCATAGAAGTCTTTTATCTTAGGTAAAATAATTCTTTACAGTACTTTCATGAAGTTCTGATAGTCATTCTGTAAACTTAAGGCATTTAAGAATTTCTCTGAGCCATCCTTAAAGATCAGCAGGAAATGCCTTTAGAGCAGTGTCCTTTACATTTTCCCATAGCACTGGGAAAAGAAGTTTATTTCTTTAAATCAAATCTTATGCGGGATCCCAACATATAAAAGACAAAAATGGGTGTACTCTGGATGGAGCAGGGGCAACCCCTCCGTCCCACCCCCCTTTGGTACCCCCTGATGATCTGTGCAACTGCTTAAGAAATCCTGCGAGCAGTTTGAAAACCAAAGCTTTAGACAATCACGTTGCACCTTTGAATAATAACCAAAGTAAACAGAAAGGGTGAGCAGGTCGATTCCAAAACACCCAGCTGCTTTGGATTGCTATCCTAACTATAATCATTTTTATAATATTTTTGTTTGTTTCTAATTATAAAAATAGTACATGCTTATTTTGGACAAATTGGAAAGAACAGAAAAATATAAAGATGAAAACAAAACACATTATTGTAATTCTTAAGATTTTTTTTCAGCCCCTGGCTTCTCAGTACTAGGCTCTCGTGAGATTCTTTTGTAGGGGCAGTGGCCAGATACGTGACACGAACCTGGTATGAGTGGAAACCAGGAAAAATACTTCTATTTATTTTTTACAATATATATGTAGTTTGTCAGTATGTTTTTGTATTTGTGAATGTATTTCTGTCAAACGTGCGAAAATGATGTCATATTTAGGATTTACGTTTAATAAATTACTTTTAATTGAAATGAATGCAGTTGCTTTATGTTAGACCCGTCCAGAAAATTCTATATCACGAATGCTACAGTTCAGTGATAGTTATCTGGGCAATCAGTTTGGATGTTCATCGTCATTCATGACGGAGTTAGGCTCCGAACGCCGGAGTCTGGAACGTTTCACTATTCACCCTGCACCATTTATTCCTCGTGCTCCAGGGATGACAAAGATGGCCAAGATGATTGACGAGAGACAGCAGGAACTGACTCACCAGGAGCACCGAGTGATGCTGGTGAACTCCATGAACACCGTGAAAGAGTTGCTGCCTGTTCTCATTTCAGGTATTTTCTGCCTGTACATGATCTTACAGAAAGAACAAAAAAAGTCAACGTATTCTACACTCGGACGTTACTTTTCTTTTTACTGCTTAGTTGCGTGTCCGTCGGGCTGGGTGAGAAACGAGGCCTGATAGATTGTTACCTGATGGCTGCCGCTGATTGGCTAAGAACCAGTATTCATCTTCCGAAATGCTCTCCTGCTCCTGTTCTCTGAAGCTGCTCTTCTTGTCGCCTCCGAAATTCTGAAATTCTAGTTCTGAAATTCTAGTAGGCCCCTTTGCTGGGAGGCCGAATATCTAGAAACTTCAGTCTTGGACATATGAAATTTTTTTTTAAGATTTTATATATTTATTTGACAGAGAGAGCGTCAGCAGGGGGAGTGGGAGAGGGAGAAGCAGACTCCCTGCTGAGTAGGGAGCTCGACGTAGGGCTCGATCCCGGGACCCTGGCATCATGACCCAAGCCGAAGGCAGATGCTCAACCGACTGAGCCACCCAGGCGCCCCTCGGACACAGGAATCTTTACACTTTTACTTGTGTTACGAAAAGAAATGAGGAGCTGGAATGGATATTTTAGAGCACTGTAGGATAAAGAAGTGAAACCAAAGCCCTTTTCAGTGTTAGGCTAACACTGTTTTTCCTAAAAGAAATTTAACTGTTTTCTACATTACAGAGCTCGTAGTCTATACCACATGGAACCTCCCTCTCTGGGTAGAGCCTCATGGCTTCTCTCTCAGCTAGCAAAGGGAGCTGTGCTTATCGGGTGGCTGGTCTGTACCAGACACCTCCTGCTTTACATAAGTTATCTTAATCAAGTTGTGGGTTAATTAATTTAACTATCAGAGAGCCGCTCTATTTTCAGAATCTTACAAGACGCGTCACTGTCACCCCCAGCCCCTGCCTTCCTGCTTTGGCATTTCAGATAGTAGCTAGAAAAGGAGAGGTAGGATCCGGGCTCAGAAAGCCCTTCTAGGAACTAGGAAACAAAAAAATTTGTAAGTAGAGTCTTAAAATCTCCATGGGAAATGTGTTTTTGATGCCAGTTGTTCCATGAGATTGAAAGGTTTTGGGAGTAAGATTTCTTTCTGGTCTGGGTAACTCAATAAAGCATTGATCAATCTTTGTTTTAACAATTTCAGTGATTTCATGAGAAGATATTCTCTTTGTCCCATGCTTCAAATTATTATTATTTTCTTCTTTACTCTTGGGGGTTAGAAACTTCCTGCTGCATGTTGAGAGAAATTGTGGAAGAGAAGCTCGACATGTTGGGATCTTCCGTTAGGACTGGGCGTGGCGGGTTACTTCAGTTAGAGTTTTACTGACTGTTTTCATCTTGTCCTGTTAGGTGTGTGTTCGATGGGCCAGCGTCAGGCCTGGGATGGTAACTGATTTAGAAAGATATTGGGTATTTTGTGATTGTAGGTCATCAGTTTATGTGTGTTAAATTAGCCCCCTGATCATGTTTTAATGATGCCTTGTACCTTCAAGTTGCTGATATTAGAACTTCATTGGCACACTTGCAGTGTTTTTTTGTTTGTTTTTAATATATTCTTTTTTTGTTGTTAAGATTTTACTTTTTTAGGTAATTTTTACACCCACTGTGGGAGCTCGAACCTACAACCCCGAGATCCAGAGTCACATGCTCTACCGACTGAGCCAGCCTAGTGTTTTCTTTTTAAGATCTTAGAAAGCCAGCAAATGTACTCGAAGTGTGGAACGTCTTGTGTGAATGTTGTTACACAGCAAGATTAAATTCCAAGCTTAGTTTCTGATCATTTGTTTATTTTTACAGCTATGAAGATTTTTGTGACAACTAAAAATTCAAAAAACCAAGGAATAGAAGAAGCTTTGAAAAATCGCAATTTTACTGTAGAGAAGATGAGTGCTGAGATTAATGAGATCATTCGTGTTTTGCAACTCACCTCCTGGGATGAAGATGCCTGGGCCAGCAAGGTAAGCATTGCTGGAGGAGAAAGAAGCAAACTTCCGAATTCTCCTCTCACCCTATATCTTGTAATTGTGGTTAACGTAAGACCACCCAGATATTATGAAATAATTTCTACTTCACTTTTCATGGGTTTCATGGCTTACTTGCTGCTTTTGCAAACTTCCTTTGCCCCAAGCTAGAACAAATAAATAGGTCTGTGGGGTTGAAGGCTGAGCTGTGTAGCTTTTTCTTCAAGCTGGACACTCATTGGGCTGGTGGAGAATTCTTTTTTTTTTTTTTTTAAAGATTTTATTTATTTATTTGACAGAGAGAGAGAGATCACAAGTAGGCAGAAAGGCAGGCAGAGAGAGAGGAAGCAGGCTCTCTGCAGAGCAGAGAGCCCGATGTGGGCCTCGATCCCAGGACCCTGAGATCATGACCTGAACTGAAGGCAGAGGCTTTAACCCACTGAGCCACCCAGGCGCCCTGGTGGAGAATTCTTGTACAGTATATACTCCCTTGGGTGGGAACCCGGCCTTTTTATGTGGGTGATTGTTGCTAGGTGACTAAGTAAGATACAGAATATGACTGGGACTAAGTTTTATGGAAACTTTTCCTTGACCAATCTTTGACCTGAGAAATCTGCAGAGGAAACTCTCGGCATTTCTAGGTGTGTCCATTTATCATACCATTTTCCTTAAGGAAAGCTTAATTAAAATACTAGTTTTCACATTCGTTAGTGAGTTTGAGGGATCCCCTCACCCTTTATCTAGAATTTCCTCCTGGCCTCCGAAAGGTTGGTGGATTCCTTCTAGAGCCTCGCAGCAGTGGTCTTCTTTTGCTGCCTCAGCTCTGGGCTGCTGCTCCCTGTCTGGTGCCTGTGAGAACAGAGGCACTTGGGTTTACGCTTTCCTTGTAGGAGCCCAAGATGCGAGCAGTAGGGGAAACACGCTGTCTCCAGGATCCAGCTTCCCCACGTGTGACCCAAATGGTATTTCCAGGGCCCCCCAGCAGGCAGGTAGCAAAGAGGGGATTTGTCGTATGGCTTCCACTGGGTACCCAGTAGGGCTGTGTTTGTTCTCCGGGACACCAATAAGGTAAGGTCAGAGCTGGGGTCTGAAAATCACATTGCCCAGAAAGTGAATCTAAATATGCAGAAGGAAATTAGCTTCTCTTAACTCTGGGTGTGTTCACAGGGGCACAAAGTTCCGAACGAGTTTTAAGACTGTGCTTTAAATCTAGACGTTGAAATCGTTTTAAGTCTTTGGTATTTGACTTAATTTTGCTTTTGCATATTTGACAACTTTCACTTCCCTGTTATGACTTCTTTATGCATCTTTTTTGTTCTCTTGTTTGTTTTATTCTTTTTCTCACATTTAGAAGGTAAGCTTTTTCTTGCCCTCTAGTCTCTTTTTCGCTTCAAAAGAGAAAAAAGCATGTCTGTGAGGTTTTCTTGTGCTGTGTGCTGTGCCTTTTTCCGTGTGCCGGTGTGTAACACTGTGCTCGAACATTCATCAGAGTGTCGTTTCATCTGGGACTTGGGGCTGTGCCGGGCAGACTGACTCTGGCTCACACTGAGTGATTTCTTTGGGGAAAGCAGAAGAAAAGACATGACGATGGGATATCAGGCTTTCTATATTTGGTGGGTGCTTTCATCTTTTTGAACAGGCTCCTGAGAACCCTTTTGGCCGGGTCATTCCCGCTGACTTCATTTGAGGGGCAAGTTTCTCTCAGTAAGCTCACCTCCAGGTGACCTGTGTGGACCCTGCTCTTGGGAAATGAAACTCCCAGCCCATGTCATCTATTTGCATTTCCTCCCAGTCTCCTTCGCAGGCTCTGGAATTTTACTTTTGGAGATGTGTCATTGAGGTTTTCAACCCATTGTGAAAATGAATGGGCTCAGGAATTTAGACGGGGCACCTGTCCTTCACAATGATCCTAGCCTGCAAAATTGAAAGGGGAAAAGTTAAGGGTATCTAAAGTTTCTCCTAACTCAAGTCCGTGGTTCACTGCATGTTCTGCTCAGCTGTGAATCAGCCATGGTTCTCAATGATCTCACCTTCCCCTAACCTAATCTCTTTGCTTATTCTCGCTCCTTTGCTTCTAGCAGATGACACATAGCAAAAAAAAAAAAAAAAAAAAAAAAAAAAAAAAAAAAAAAAAAAAAAAAAAAAAAAAAAAAGGAGCAGGCCTTATACCCTCAATGTTTTTCTGCGTTTGGAGGGAAAACGTTAACCACCATTTAGTAAAAAGGGGTTGCTGAGCTTTATTTAGTGCCAGTGCCGTTGAGAGATGCTTCTTTTTTATAAAAAATGTGGTCAGTTGAGTTTTTCAGGACAAGGATGAGGCACCTGGGGAGATGTACAGGGGAAATGGACCTGGTCCCCCCTGTGGACATTCTTGTAGCCGTCTCAGTTTTATGCTGATGTGGAAGGAACCAGACTGCTAACGGGTGCTGCATCACTTAACCATCAGAACAAAAGAAAGGAAATAAAATCGGTTCGGCCAAAAGCAGCTCAAGCACATAATGACATCAGAATGAACAAGAAATGTTTATTTTTAAGCTCATTTTGCTTTTGTTATACATTTACCTGGTAAAAAATCAAAATGCTATAAAAAGAGGTACATGACAAATCTTACTTCTCACCCCATCCCCATCCACTCTACTTCCCCTGCCCCTTAAGTGTGACTGTTTTTATTAGTTGCAAGAATAAGTCAAAAAAAATTTCTACCTTGAAAATGGAAACCGGTAACTAGAATTTTGGTTATTTTTCAGTTTAGTACCATTGTGCGTCTTTCACTGCTCGATTGTAAGCAGTAAATTAATCAGACCTTGCGTCTGGCTGTGGCCACTGGGCCCCCTTCCTAATTAACACATGCTCTCTTTGACGTCCTCTTGAGCCTACCGATTAAGAATTAACTTTGTCTTACCATACTTGTTTCATGCTTCCCCACTGGTGCAGTTTTCTCCTGGAAAGTGATGGTTCCTCTAGAAAAGTGGGGGAAGAAAGTAAGTGGAAAAAATTTTTGGTAAAAGCACGTCTTGCCTAATAAGTTAAGTTTTTAAAGAGGCAATGCAGTAGGTGATTATTTTACCTTTTATACCTATATTCACATCACAGATTTACACTTTTAAAAGTACTTTGAGTTTAAACGCCTCATTTTATTTTGAAAATAGCAATTTTCCCCTCCTGAAATCAACAATCATCGTAGAGTGATATTTAAAAATTAATTTGGGGTACATTATGAAACAAATGAGTTTGTGAATTACACACAGTTCTAATTCTGCCCTTTGTAAATTTAGCAATCTATACTTAATCCCCCTTTCTTTTGTATTTCTATTAGTTGTTTTCTTGATGCATGCTGAGAATTAAGAGGAAGTGAGAACAATTTTAAGCTAAGAATTTTTTGAACCCTATGTAGGCACTCCTCCAAACTGCCCCTCGAGTCATTCCTTGGTGTTATTTGGAATTAGTTCTTGTGGTGGATTCCTGCCACTGTGGCCGTGGGCTGGTGGTGGGGTAGATGTAGTGATTGACTCAGATGTCTTGCACAGAAGGTTTCTGTCCCCTCCCAAAGAAGGAAATATTGGTTAGAGCATGTGAGCCTATAATAGTCATAACTATAGACAGCTGAGGTTTAAGGGTTGATTTTTATTTCATTTTTGAAAAACTAAGTATGCGAGGTTTTTTCTTTATTATTAGAATGTCTACTATGAAAATGAAACATGATTTAAGATTGAATCAGTTCATTAAAATGATTCTACTTTAGGTGTTTTATTTTTATTACTGAAATATAGTTGACATACAACGTTTTATTACTATCAGGCATACACGTAGTGATTTGACAATATGTGAGCTTCTTAATGAGTCTAGGAGTGTTTTATTTTAGCAGCTAATATGGTAAAGGACCTGTCTCTTGGAGTTTGAGATAAATAGTTAATTCAGGCATTTATGATAGTTTAGCCCCTCCCCTCAAATTAGAGAAAAGCCCAAAATGTTAGAACGACTGACATTTCCCTTCTGATCCAAGTGGTCTTTCAGTTGGTACATAGGTGGCATTGAATCATAGAGCTGGGCAGGTATTCTTAAAGATGAGGAACTGAAGCCTGGGAGGGTGACTTATCTGAAGTCTCAGGGGTAGAGAACTTTCTCTCGTCACTTCAGTATAGCTTGTAAAATTTTGTTCTACTGCCCAGTTTATTCTTTCCAGAAACGTCTGTGTTTAAAACACTGATTAAGGGGTGGACATGCCATCGGAGTGGGAAGGGTGGGGAGGGAAAGTTCAGTGGGAAAAGGGAGAGTAGGTTGGGCAGCGAGCAAGAGGGAGTCCTTAGTCCCATATTCCGATTTTTCTAGAGCCTGGCATTGTAGGACCTCACTTTTTCTACAGAAGTTCCTTTTGATTATCTCTAGGAGAAACTCTGGTTCTCAGTACTATTCCGTGCTCTTTAGATCCAACTCTATATTACATTTCAGGAGTGTTTTAGGTCCTGGGAGAGCATATAAAAAGGAGTTCTTTTAAGGTTGTCCTTCCACCTTTTGGTGTGCGTGGGACAGAGCCAAGCCAGTGTGGTTTTTTTCATTTAAAACTTGAACTCCTAAGAGTTATACTGTAAAAGGGACCTTGGAGGAGGAGGTGACCAGATTCCTGCCAGCTGTCCCCAGAGCTGCATGCCTAGATCTGGTCTTTTTTACACTCACTCTTTAAAGGAAAAAAAAAAGAACAACAACAAAAACCCAGAGAAGAGATTGGTGGGGACTTTCCTCTTTCCCAAATTTGAGATTTTACAGAGACAATACTCAAATGAAAGTTTTTTTCCCTTCTATTTCATACCCACATTGTACTCTGGGTACTTGTGCGTGACATGGTTTCACTGAAAGCTTTGTGGTACATAGTATGGTTGACCACAGGGTTATGGTTATTTTCACTCTTTATAAATATGTCTCAGAATTGATTTCTAGTCCTGATTGTTCAGTGAACTGTTTTATAGCATATCCAGTATTTTTTTTAAGATTTTATTTATTTATTTGACAGAGAGAGCATAAGCAGGGGGAGCGGGAGAGGGAGAAGCAGCCTCCCCGCTGAGCAGGGAGCCTCATGCGGGACTAGATCCCAGGACCCTGAGATCATGACCTGAGCCAAAGGCAGATGCTTAACCCACTGAGCCACCCAGGTGTCCCAGCATACCCAGTATTAATATACTTCTTATGTTGCTTATGACAGTTCTGTCAATAAAATACTGTAATAAATACTGCCTTTCAAAAAAAAGTATATATGAGATTCTTAGAAGACCAAAATATTTGTTCTGTGGACATTTTTATTTCAATAGATATGACATTAAAGTGTAATATGTTTATATGATTATTCAAAACTTGCTCTGTGCCAGATAGAATCTAAGCTGGTCCTTTCAGTTACTGTTTTAAATCATCAAAATTGTCTAAAATTCAGGCTATTAAAAATTTCGGTAGCTAACTGAAATTCCCAGTTTAAAAAATGCAGCTTCATTTCAACTTTGCCATGGGTCATTCTTAGGGGAAAATGAGCACCTCTTAATTTTAACTTACTGATGTCACATCATCTCCCACTCAGAAGTAAATTACTCACTTTCTGAGAATTAGATTCTTTCCTTGAAGTGTGATGGCCATTCATGCTTTATTAGGGAGAAAAAAACCAACCAAACAAAAAACCAGTGATTTTTGAGGATACCGAATAGAGCAAAGCTACTTTTTCCATTATGTTTCAAATCATTTCTGGGCAATGAAGAATAAAATAAGTCATTTTGGATAGTGAGGATGAAGATTTTGATTTCTCAAGCTTATTTTCCGGTCAGTATTAACCAAAGCCAAAGTCAACAAGGCAGTCTTGCTGACTGTTACAGAAGGTTAGAAGAATCTTCAGCAACTCTTTCTGGTAAAAGAAAAAATTCATGAGTTTCATTTAATATAAAATAGATAGGTTTGATGTCAGCAAACCTGAGATCAGTTGGATTTGTAGGACTGAGCCCTTGTTTCTTAAGTTGTAAAGTCAAATTATATTTAAATTTAAGGTTCACTGAAGTAATGAGGGGAAACAATACCTAAAACAGAACCTAACATGTAAGAAATGCTCAATTGAAGTTAGTTTCTGAACTAGTAGCCTTATCTTTTTGATTTTTTTTTTTAAGTAGGCTCCACATCCAACATAGGGGCTTGAACTCATGACCTCGTGATCAAGAGTTGCATGCTCTACTGACTAAGCCAGCCAGGTGCCCCCAGATAGTAGCCTTTAATGCTAGAGTAGACACACAAAATATTTACTTTTTTGTTCCCCTTGAATTTAGATTTTTGAAATGAAATCAATCTCCAGTTTTTTCTCACTCTAAAAAATAATGTGTTAGAGAAATGGTTAGCATATTTTAAATTATTTTTACATAGATATAATTTCTCTTTACAATATGTGCCTATTTCCCTAGTAAGAGATGTGAATTTTTTTTTTTTATACTGTACCTAGACAAAAGTCCTGTAACTTGTGTTAGACCCTAAAAGGCTATCTAATTTTCTGAGGTTGGGAGTTCCCTGAGCCTCTCCTTAAACAGGTATTGATTTGGGCCTTGCTAATCTGGAATCAAGCTAAAGCTGCCCTTTTTTTTTTTTAAGATTTTATTTATTTATTTGAGAGAGAGAGAGAGAGATCACAAGTAGGCAGAGAGGCAGGCAGAGGGAGAGGGGGAAGCAGGCTCCCTGCTGAGCAGAGAGCCCGATGCCGGCCTCGATCCCAGGACCCTGAGATCATGACCTGAGCCGAAGGCAGAGGCTTGACCCACTGAGCCACCCAGGCGCCCAAAGCTGACTTTTGCACAGCAGGGTTTGCTGTGCAGATTAATGTAGGACAAGATGGAGGAGGAGGAGATATTTGAGCCATTTGAGAATGAAAGCACTTAAAAAATGCCATTTGTCTACTTGCACTAATTACAAATGGATTTCAAAATAGATCTCTCTGCCTTCTCTTGAGAAATAGCCTTCATAATTCCATCTAACTTGATAATAAAAAATAATTTTATTTACCTTTTTTCAGTAACTTAATTCATTTCTGTTAAGTTGCCTGGACTGAGAATTTGCTGTTTAGACCCTTTGATACCCGAGGTTAAAACAGGAGAACAATCTGTTTCTGTTTAGATTGGGAAGGAGGAAGTCCTGAAGCTGAGAATCCTTAATAATTTGAATAGGTACCTTAGAGAAGTCGTGGTCGGGCTGCCGACCTTAAGCCTCTGAGTGCTGGCCACGCTCATTTTGTCCCAGTGCCGGGTCTTGTTCGGATTAGAAGTGGGGAATGCTCCTCATGCCCCCGTGTGGAAGAGTCGTGGTACAACACCTTTAAGAACCCCAGTTTCGCAGGACTAGAAAGTGAAAAAAAGTTAGGGATTCAGGGCCTTGCCTAGAATTTCAGAGGTTAACTCTGTGCTTCTGTGCATAGAACTCTGTAAGAGCCAGTTCCTAGAGCAGAAGGGAGTTCAGCTGTCTTTCTGTTTTGTTTTGTTTTGTTTTGTTTTATTATTTTTTAAATTAAATTAAATTTTCTATTTTAGAGACAGAAAGAGAACGCAAGCAGGTGGAGGGGCAGAGGAAGAGAGGGAGAGAGAATCCCAGGCAGACTTGGTGCAGAGCATGGAGCTCGACTCTGGCCTCCACCCCAGGACCCTGAGATCATGACCTGAGCTGAAACCGAGTCAGACGCTTAACTGACTGAGCCACCCACTCATTTGTCTTCTAAAGTGTTCAGTAGAGACTAATGAGATAGCCAGCCTGTCAGTTGTGCGGGCAAGCACATGAGTATTTATTATATTGTTTTCTATATTTTTCTGTATTTTAAACACTTCATCAAACAATTGGCATATCTTTAGTCTGCTTCAGCTTTTCATGCTTATGTCTTGGGTTTAATGCATCCTGATTGTAAGCAGTCTATGGAGACCCACTTATTTCATCCTGCCTCTTCTTCCGGGTTAGGATGGTAAGGGAACCAAGGATGAGGAGGGCAGGGAAGGCCAGAATAACACTTTTTTTCTTGCACTACATGGAGTGGTTTATTTGTGGAATTAAAACTAAATTGCTAGATTAAAAATTTCAGTTTTTGCCAACCAGTAATTCCAAGTTTTTCAGATTAATTAAGTATAGCGAAGCATCATCCAGTGTTTGTGTATTTCAGAGCAAGATGTAAAAGAACTGTGATTTGTGGTGCCACGTGCTAATGAGGCTTCCCGGATGCAGGGAGGGCTGTGTCAGGGCTGCCGTAGATGAATGTGGAGTGGAAGGCTGATAACGAGGCATGTGACCACAGGGCTTTTTCCTGCTGCAGACATGAAGCATCTCTTGGCTTGAGTGATTTTTACCAGTTTTCACAGTTTAGCAGTAGAGAGACCAGAAAACAAGATAGAATTAACTGAAGATTTGCATGCACCATGCTGCATTTTGACAGAAATAAAGCATTCTGGTGTGATGAAAGTATTTTCAAGGCTGTCGTAGGACTACCTTAGCTATTGTATGTTAAGTGCTGTAACTTTTTCTCTGTCTCAGTTTGTATCATGGTATCTCCGTTTTTGCAAAGAAAATAATTGTATCTCTCTTCGAAAGGACACTGAAGCCATGAAGAGAGCATTGGCCTCCATAGACTCCAAACTGAACCAGGCCAAAGGTTGGCTCCGTGATCCCAGTGCCTCTCCAGGTAATCCTCTGCTTTTGCTTTTCTCATGGATACAATAAAAAGCTAAAAACCAGGCAACCAAAAGAAAGAAAGAAAGAGAGAGAGACAGAGAGAATCTTTCCATAATCTCATAATTCTGAGATAACTACTGCAACATTTAGGGGCATGCTTCATGTTCTGATAGTTTTGACGCATTGAAGCATCACTGGTCCTTAGAAGGTTGAAGGACAGAGACTAATCACCTCTCGTCGAGGAATTAGCCAAGCTGAACTGGGCATTCTTTGCCAGATTATTGGTTCACTTGTTCTCTGAATCAGAAAGGTAATTATTTTGAATAAAAACTGGTCTAGTTCCCATTGGGCAGATTTCCATTTTTGTCAACAAAGTACTTAATTAAGCATATTAAATGATGATGCCAATAAGAATTGGAAAGCAAGGTTGACTTATATAAAGACCCAAATGGGTTATCGAGCTAGGTTTTATGGATTTTCTAATCTAATATTCAGTTTTAGATTAATATTTGAATGAATGTGAAAAGTCTAATGGACGTTAGAGGTGCTAAATAGTATTAAATGAGTAGAGCCTATTTTCCTCATCCATATTCTTACCACAAGCTGCTTATCATCTCCAGATGGATATGATTCCAAGTATCTTTTTTAGAAGTATCTGTGGTTGAAACCTCACCCTCTGGTTTAAGGGCACTGCTTAGCTGTTAGCGATCAGATGTATTGTCTTCTATTCACTTGTCTTGTCGTTTAAAATCATCCATTCCTTCATGAATGAAATGACTTGTAAAGCATCCTTCCTAAATAATTAATGCATCAACAGTGTAGCTATTGAATATCTCTTTATTTTAGGGGATGCTGGTGAGCAGGCCATCAGACAGATCTTAGATGAAGCTGGAAAAGTCGGTGAACTCTGTGCAGGCAAAGAACGCAGGGAGATCCTGGGAACCTGTAAAATGCTGGGGCAGATGACTGATCAGGTGGCTGACCTCCGAGCCAGGTAAAGTTGCTCTGCTCTTACCCAGGTTAGGTGACGGGTTAGATGGAACTCTTGATCGAGTGATTTAGAGGGCAAGTCTCTGCTAATTTTACTGTGTTCTTTTTGACTAATGGATAACAGAGATTATTATATTCTGTTCTTTTGAGATTGAAGTCAACTTTTCCTTTGGTAAACTTTTAAAATAGGCAGATGCCTTGTAGTAAAGTTGAAATTGGAGAAATCTGGTATCTTATTTTCTACCCATAGACTTATGATGAATAAGGGGCGGTGGTGAAGTCTGGCATGGGTAGGTGTATGTCTTATGAAGGATGGGTAAAAAGAAATAAAGAGTAAAAACATTGGAATTATTTCACATTATTTAAGAAACCAGTTGAGTAGGTTATCATAAAAATTGGTTATTTCTAGGCTCTTTTGAGTTTTTATTTCATCATCATTCATTTGGTTTCATAATTCTTTTATCTACTTCAAGACTTGACTTTTAGAACTTTTCCACCTAAACTAAATATATATAGTTTGCTATTAAGAAAATGCAGTTTAATATAGACGTCTTTGGAACTCATCCATAGAGTCATTGAAGTTCTAAGAGAGCCTCATTTTTATGGAATTTTGTAATATGGGCTTTATGGAAGAATTTAAATGTTGCTGAGATACTAGTGTAGATAAGTTTAATTTGGCTTCAAAAATGTCATGAAACATCTTGGGATAATTGGAACATGCAGTGTCTCCATACAGGCGGGAACGCCCCTTGACTTGACATACACTGTTAGGCCTGGCTTCAAATGTATTTACAGAGTACACTTAAGAATGTGGCTCTTGGGGCCCTTGGCTGTCTCAGTTGGTGGCGTATGAGACTCTTCATCTTGGGGTTGTGAGTTTGAGCTTCACGTTGGATGTAGGGATTACTTAAAATATATATATATCCCTCTCTCTCTCTCTTTATTTATATATATATATATATATACACACACACAGTTCTTTTTTTTTTTAATTTATCTTTTAGTACTCTCTACACCCAACGTGGGGCTCGAACCCATGACCCTGAAATCAAGAGTCACACGCTCCGCTGACTAAGCCAGCCAGGTTCCCTAAGAATACAAGTTCTTAAAGGAGTGGTTCTTTAACCTTTTTTAGGTCAAGATAATTTTTATAATCTGATGAAAGCCATTAATCTGTACCTACAAAGATGCACATAAACACACCCATCTAATATTACGTATAATTTCCAGAGGTTCATGGATTCACGGTAGGCCTGGAAGCTCCAGGGGTTTCAGGTCAAGAGTCTCTACCTCGTAGGGGGCAGGAACTGCATAAATAAATGTGATCTCATTGAGCTTGGTGAGCCTTTTTCTCCTGCTGTGAAGCAGTCTCCCGTGTCATGAGCATGACAAGAACTTTACAGAAAGGACAAAAAGGAGTCCTGTTCCTGTTCGGAGAAATGCCAGTGCAGCTTGACAAGATTCTTGGCTCTTCTGATTTCTCACTGCTGGCTCTTTTGTCTGCAGCCTTTTCACAGTGTGGTAGACAGTGCTCACTTGGAATTCTCGAATACACAGTTGTATGTGTTTAGAGAAAGATGAATTTGAGCAAGAGAACAAGGTGGCTCCTGTACGGGACCGACCGTAAGTCTGTAAAGAGAAAAGGCTTGAACAGTGATGAGGAGCTGTGGGCCTGCTTCACACTGGAGCCTGCAGTGTCCTTTCCTGATGAGAGATTTGGAAGCTATCTCCCTGTTAGCCTTTCTTAAATATGCCTCGTTGTTTAACATTTGAGTGGCTGAGGCTCCGCAACAATTTCCTCATTGATAAGCTTCTTTTGAGTCACCTAGGGTTTCTAGGTTATAAGGATCTATGCCCCCCCCCCCCCGNAATTATGTAGCCCACAAATATTTTTACATTGCCACAGTTGGGCTTTTATATTAAAAAAATGTTTTTATTTTTAAAACCTTTTTTATTTTATATTTAAAAAGGTTTCTCATCATGAATTACTGGAGTTGAAGGGAAAAAGCAAATTAAATTGTAGAAGGTCCCCAAAGTCTTCCACTCCTCTGCACATGAAAGGGAACCCTCAAGTATAAATACCTGGCAATTAATACTGAGTTCATTATTTCAGATATTGGTGTAGATGAAAAATAAAGATGAATTTTAAGAGGTCAGGTAAATGAATGACAGGCCCGTGCTACATCTAAGAGAAGCATTGATATTTTGGAGTCCATCCTACACTCAGAAGCTCAGGTCAGGAAGATGAGCCTTGCCGTTCTACCACTGATAAAGTCGTCACGCCGTGATGGAGAGTTTACCAGGCTGAGTGAATTAAAAAACCTGAGCTTGTGAAAAGGTGGCAAATCTTACTTCGTTATGATTTGGAAAGTCTCTTACAAAGAGAAGACAAGTGTCTAATAATACACATCATTTTTAATAGCCAACCATTCCCGAGAGAAGAAAATAGTAAAATTAGTTCTTCAGGAATTTGATGGGAAAAAAAACCAAACAGTTTCTTGTCAACAGTGCTTTCCCCGCCCTCTGTACCAACTGGTTTTGATATTTATAGATAACACAGGAGTGGAAGGTAGACATTTAAGATTCTTATTAGGTTTATTATACTAATAATGACAACTCAGTAATAGTAGTAGTCATATATTTGTATGGCTTTATTGCCATGGTGTTTCCAAGTTTATCCTTTTGCTTGAAGCCACTCTGTCGGGTAAGCAGGGCAAGTATTGTTACCTACCCGGCCCTTATTTTATAAGTTAGAAAGCTGAAGCCCATCATAAACAAGGTTCACGGCTCCCAAGAGGAAGGATTCGAACCCAGATCTGCTTGGTCCCAGGGTGGTATGCTTTCAGTAACACTGCGCGTGCTGCCTCCTGAAACATTTTCAGTGTATACTTGCCCATAAATAAGACAATCTAATGGGATTTTTTTTCTAAAGCACACATTACTATGGTAACAAACCCTCCATAGCAAGGAGATCACAAGCACGTTTTCCCCCTGAAGTTCAGACTTGATTATGTAATCACCACCAAGAGGAGAATCATTATTATCAAAATTTGCAGGCTGGTCTTTAAAGTGGTTATGCCGTTCCAGGAAGATAATGCATATTTTTAAAAGCAAAAGGAGAAAGTAGATGTTTTGGGTGTTTTGCTTGCTTTCTGCGTTTTCTTGTGCCATCTCAGATGTACTGGAGGAAAGGAAAATGCCGAGCAGGTTAACAAAAATGACATATTTGTGCCCCTCACGATATCTTGCCAGTAAGTATTTGAGAGAGTACAGTGACAACATCTGTTTTGAACAGAGGACAAGGGGCCTCACCGGTGGCCATGCAGAAAGCCCAGCAGGTGTCGCAGGGTCTGGATGTGCTTACAGCAAAAGTGGAAAATGCAGCCCGCAAGCTGGAAGCTATGACCAACTCCAAGCAGAGCATTGCCAAGAAGATTGATGCTGCTCAGGTAGTAATGATTTTCAGGAGGGGTGGGCAATGAAAGACAAATGTTCCGTAACTATTCTGCATCTCTGTCTGTCTGTCTCTCTCATTTACTGTAGGTGGATAACGGTGTTTCTAAGGGATGACTAATTCCCTGCAATTACCAATGTTAACACCTCCCCCTCCCACCACAGGTTTAGACTCATGTTTATCTATATTTTGAAATAGAGATCTTAGTTTCGAATACTGCGACTAGTTAAAAGGAAGTACCCTGAGTACCGAGAGAAAATTACTAGCTCCTGGTATAGATCACAGTATGTAAAACTGGTCTTTATCTTAGAATTCCCAGCTGTATTTGGTCATAGCAACGTTAAAGGGTTAAAGCATTCTGATGCTGCTCTCCTATAAAATGATTGTCACGCATTTCAGAGAAACACAAGTGTTTGAGAAGTTGAATTAGTAAGATGTGATTAAGCCAACGATATGATAAAGCTTATGAAAATATTTATTCTTATGGAGATGAAAAAAATCACTTATAAGAAGATGAAGGATTGATTTGATTTTAACTGAGCTAAGAACCTGTGTAAAGAACAAGAATCGCCATTATAAAAGTGATCACTGGTGTGCCTTGTGATTACTTTAAAAATTTTTCTGATGGCCTTGTTAAGTTTTTTGTTTTTTTTTTAAAGATTTTATTTATTTATTTGTTAGAGAGAGAGCGAGTGAGCACAAGCAGGCAGAGGCAGAGGGAGAAGGAGGCTCCCCGCCGAGCAAGGAGCCCGATGTGGGACTCGATCCCAGGACCCCAGGATCATGACTTGAGCCGAAGGCAGCTGCTTAACCCACTGAGCCACCCAGGCATCCCGGCCTTGTTAAGTTTAAAGAGGTTTGGCTTATGAGGAGATCTCAGTGTGCTTCTTTTCTGTTTCTGTGTGTGTAGAATTGGCTTGCTGATCCAAACGGTGGGCCAGAAGGAGAAGAACAGATTCGAGGGGCTTTGGCTGAAGCTCGGAAAATAGCAGAATTATGTGATGATCCTAAAGAGAGAGATGACATTCTACGTTCCCTTGGAGAAATATCTGCTCTGACTTCTAAATTAGCAGATCTACGGAGACAGTATGTATTTCATTTCTGATATTGCCCTTTGATCTCTCTTTTCTCCCGCAGGCAGGTGAAGAGTTGAATGCTATAGGTTAAATGCACGTATGATGCTCTTCCGCTATATTCTCATTGATTCCGTGTGACATGGCTGGGTCAGATATTACTTCTGTTTTATTATTGACATAACAGAGGTTTAATGATTTATTGGTGATTACGTGGTTTTAAATGAATAAATTTCGGATGCTAAGAACTCCATTTTTGAGATCTACTTTTTTTTTTAAAGATTTTATTTATTTATTTGACACAGAGAGAGAGATTACAAGTAGGCAGAGAGGCAGGCAGAGAGACAGGGAGAGGAGGAAGCAGGCTCCCCGCTGAGCAGAGAGCCCGATGTGGGCCTCGATCCCAGGATGCTGAGATCATGACCTGAGCCAAAAGCAGAGGCTTTTTTAACCCACTGAGCCATGTAGGCGCCCTGAGATCTACTTTTTTAAATTCTTTTTTTTTTTTTAAGACTATTTATTTGAGAGAGAAAGAGAGAGAGCATGGGGGTTGGGAGGGGCAGAGGGAGAAGCAGACTCCCCCGGAGCACGGGGCCCGATGTGGGACTTGATCCTGGGACTCTGGGATCATGACCTGAGCCGAAGGCAGTTGCTTAACCAACTGAGCCACGCAGGTGCCCCTACTTTTTAATTTCTAAGCTAGGTCTTTCCCTGCTACATCATGTTTGTAGCATAACCATTTCTCAGGCATATGAGGGAAAAATTTCTGTGGCGATCTAAGGAAAGATTCTGTGGGGGGTTTGGGGAGAGCCATAAGAAGACGCTTTCTCCTTTCCCCAGCAATATTATTTCTTATGTAACAAGTATAAAAGATTCTTAAATACAGTGTCCTCACCACAGCTGCTGCTTTTAACGACTTTCATGGCATCTACTATGATTATATAGAAGAGAAGTCTTGCTTTTGTTCTTTTGATCGATACTTTTCTCTCTTAAACAAACTGCAGCACGTGCTAAAAGAGCACTAAAAAAGAGTTCAGTGTCAGAAGTAAGAGTTGCTTCTTCCCCACCTCAGGCCTCTAGCTTCAGTCCTTCTCCAGGGTTAACCATAGCCAAGTATTCTGTGAGATTCGGCTTTTCATGTAAATTGCATATTTCATTTCCTGATCTTCCATGGGAGAGTACCTAATCTTTCTTCAGTGACTGGTACCTTGGAGTTCTTTCAAGTCTTGTATTGACCAAGAGGACAGTGTTGGTTAAGAAGGCACTTTCCTGGGCACCTGGGTGGCTCCTCAGTCCTTAAGCATCAGTTTGGGATTGAGTCCCGCATCGGGCTCCCTGCTCAACGGGAAGCCTGCTTCTCCCTCTCCCATTCCCCCTGCTTGTATCCCCTCTCTCGCTGTCTCTCTCTCTCTGTCAAATAAATCAATAAAGTCTTTAAAATAAAAAAAGGCACCTTCCTGCTTAGCTAGGACCGTGCAGTAGGAGATGGGTGGGAGCAGAGTAGATACACTTTAGGCAGGAGGTTGTGATGGAGACCAGCTTAAATAACAGCTCAAGTTTGATTATATACCGAGCTCGGTCATTTGGGGATCGCTGTTTTATACCTCAAATCTTGAATTGTTTAGGTGGAGAAGATAAATAATTTGACAATTGTAAAATACAATGTCTATGGAGTTAGATCTGTGTTCATTATTATTAACCCATTTATATAATCTGTTTGTATTCTTATTAGTTTAAATATACTCAAAGGAGAAAACTGTTTTAAAGACCCTATCACAGTTCCATATATGTACCAGGTACTCGTTAATGTTTTTAAGGATGAAGAGAGAATTGACAGTAATGGTGTTATGGGCAAACCTCCCTATGTGGTCATATGCCATCATAACTTGTTGGGTTTTTTTTAAGGATTTATTTATTTGACAGAGAGAGACATAGTGAGAGGGGAAACACAAGCAGGGAGAGTGGGAGAGGGAGAAGCAGGCTTCTTGCTGAGCAGAGAGCCCGATGCGGGGCTCGATCCCAGGACCCCGGGATCATGACCTGAGCCAAAGGCAGACGCTTAATGACTGAGCCCCCCAGGCGCCCTGCCGTCCTTACTTATCACTATAACATATGCATGTACATGGCCTCCTGGCAGCAGGAGCAGCCATGATCAGAGCCATGGTAAACACCTTCTCTGTCTGTCTTTATGATGGAGAAGGTGTAGAAATTTCAAGTCACAAAGGAGTTCTTAAGAGAGTATCTAAATTAGTCCTTTTGGCAGGTAGACTAATATGTTCATTTTTGTTGGTGAGACAGGTAAGATTAGCCTGAAGTTCTCTCTAAGTGGACCTGAGATATAAAATGCATCACACTCTCTCTGTGTTCATACTGGTTAGAATCTGAAGTCTCTGGAGTGGGATTTTGGGGACAGTAATCCCTCTTTGTAATATATAATTGTGGTTTCTTTTTATTTCTGTGTTGGTGTTCTTGTTGAAGTTCTTTGCTTGCAAGGAATTAGCTCAAGCAAAAAGTGGAAGTTTATTAGAAATATGCAGAGGCATCTAACGGAACTTGATCATTTGAAGTATGGCCAGGTCTGGTGGCAGCTCTAAGTTCTGCCCTCCATCTCTTAGTATCTGAATGGTATGCTGTCTGCTTCACTCTGTGTGTTGACTTTGTTTATTTGGGTTCTTCGTCTAGCTTTGACTTAACCATGTCCTAGGCTTAGTATGACTTTCTAGTTCCAGATCTACCACTAGTTGACTATGTAGTGTTTTTGAAGTATGGACCACGGACAGCCTACCCTAGAATCAACCTGGGAAGGTTGTAAAAAATGTATATCCTGGACGCCACATCAACATACTTAATCAGAATCTCTTGGTGGTGGATTTAACAATCTGCTTGTAAAACTAAGATCCCTGGTGACTCTTCTACACACTAGAAATAGGTGCCTTGCTTGACTGTGGCCATGTTGTCTTTGAGTTAGATAACCATTTCAATCCGTTATTGCAAGGACTAGAGAATTACTTGATAGCAATGTAAGTATCTAAGAGTGAGGACTTGGAGGTTAGACGGAGTGCCAGAGTTTGAATCCTGAGTCCACCAAAGGAAGTGATAGGACCTTGGGTAAGTTGTCCAACCTTTTAGCATCTCAGTTTTGCTTTTTGAATAATGGGATGATACTGGTATCTACCTCAAAGGGCTTTCGTGAGGACTAAATTATATGAGTGTTTGCAGTAGTACCTGTCTGAGTTGGGACTCCAGCGACTACTCCTGGGCACCTGGTTGGCTCAGTGAGTTAAGTGTCTGCCTTTGGCCCTACCTGTCTGAGTTGGGACTCCAGCGACTGTACTCCTGGGCACCTGGGTGACTCAGTGAGTTAAGTGTCTGCCTTTGGCCCAAGTCATGATCTCAGGGTCCTGGGATCAAACCCCACACCAGCCTTCCTGCACAGCTGGGTGTCTGCATCTCCTTCTCCCTACCCGCCCCCTCTCCCAACCCTACTCATGCTCTCTCTCAAAAAAAGGGAAGAAAGATTGTACTACAGCTAGTTCTATTATAACTAGTTCTATAACCACTTCAGTTACTGTTATACAACATACATGGCTACTTGGGCCCACCTAGTTCCTGAGGGAACTAGCATTTCCCGTGACGGCTGACTGAGTGATGTTTGATTGAGCTCAACTAACCAAATGGTTGAGCGTGATTGAGGTAGACTGGCTCAAACGCATATTTAATGTTTTAACTGGGATAAAGCAATCTGAATTTAAATGATTAATTTCTTACTTTAGTGCCAAATAAACCACTCTCCTTCCAAACTAAGCTAATAATAATCATTAGCAATTTGTCATCTCATTAGCATTTGTAGAGCAATTCAAATCATCTCAATGTAAATAGTGTCTGTGACACGATGGCTTTTTTTTCCCCCTCTTCAGGGGCAAAGGGGATTCCCCAGAGGCCCGAGCATTGGCCAAACAGGTGGCCACAGCCCTGCAGAACTTGCAGACCAAAACCAATAGAGCTGTGGCCAATAGCAGGCCAGCCAAGGCAGCTGTCCACCTGGAGGGCAAGATTGAGCAGGCACAGCGGTGGATTGATAATCCTACAGTGGATGACCGGGGCGTAGGTAAGGCCATAAATGCACTTAATCCACATTAAACTGTCCTCAGGGAAAATAAGCACGTTGTTGATAGAGATCTTGTTCATCTGGAGTTAGGTGCAGAATGGGTTCTTCAGCGACTGGTGAGTAAGTCATTCTACAGTGGGACTCCCATTTCCCAATGCAGCCAATACGATTCCTGTGATTTCATCAAAAAGAATGAGCAAATAAATGATTCTGCTTTGGGCAAATAGGAAGGTCCTCAGGTTGGAAATGAAACTTTAATATTTCCAGTCTCTGTCTACTGCCGTTCTATTGTATTTCAATTCTAGTCCTTGGAAAATGCCCAGTTAAATGTAATTTTTGAAAATAAGTGAGGTACATTTTGCTACCGAGGTTATTTTCATAAGGGCTCCTGCACCACATAGTCACTGGTAGAACTGATAACCTAGAGTTTTGATTTGGGGGAGATTTTAGGAGTGAATTTATAAGAATTTATAAAGGTCATTTTATGACTTCACATCAGTCAGAATGGCTAAAATAAACCAGTCAAGAAACGACAGGTGTTGGCGAGGATGCGGAGAAAGGGGAACCCTCCTACACTGTTGGTGGGAATGCAAGCTGTGAAGCCACTCTTGAAACAGTATGGCGGTTCCTCAAAAAGTTGAAAATAGAGCTACCCTATGGCCCAGCAATCGCACTACTGGGTATTTACCCTAAAGATACAAAGGTAGTGATCCTCAGGGGCACATGCACCCGAATGTTTATAGCAGCAATGTCCACAATAGCCAAACTATGGAAAGAACCTAGATGTCCATCAACAGATGAATGGATAAAGAAGATGTGGTATATATATATA